>JACWFO010000003.1:0-241795 GCA_019775505.1 Leucosporidium yakuticum
GAGCTCGATAGCACGGTCGAACGAGCGGAACATAGCCCGCTTGCTACGGGTGTGGGTTCATACCTTCATTTGAGAGCGGAAGGGGCGATGGCGACGGCGGAGGGAGAGGCAAGCACGAGGGAGAAGGGAGCAGCGACGGATCGGCGCGGAGGCTCGAGGCTGAGCAACCTTTTGAGGCGACAAGACCAAGCGGTGCAGCAGGGTGATAAGGGCTCAAGGCTCTATAACGAGTCGAAGATGCTTCCAAAGTGGAAGATTGAGCCGATTCGCTCGCAGGCAGCAGCAAAGGAGCGCTCGGCGCGGAAAGGGGGAACGGCTCGGCCGGGCTCTTGTGAAGGCTCTGCTACATATTCGAGGATGTAGATCTTCGCTTATAGAGGCGAAGCTTCCTCTTCCCTTCCAAGCGCCTGTAGCTGAATATGCGCGGCCACAACGAGCCTGCGCGCCGAGAACCATCAGCTCAAAGCTCTTCGCTGCTCTCGCCTTTCGCCATATCTCACCTCGTCTGCTCCTTTCGCCGCGTTTCTTCGAAGATCTCTGAGGCTACACTCGACGACTCGACCACCCCTCTACAAGCAGCAGCTTCGAGGGACAGTCGCGCGCTGATAGATGGGCTTCGCGCTGGAGCTTGCTCTCGATGACCCGGCGGACCTCGAGCCGTTCATCTGCTCCATCTGTCAAGAAGTGATCCCATTAGTCTGCTTTCCCAACGCGCGCTGATCCCGCTGACTCGCCCTGCAGCTCTACAGCGACCCCGTTCATCTTGGCTGCCCGGACGATCACGTCTATTGCGCCAGGTAAGCTCTCGTCGAGGCAGCGTATCACCCCTACTAACTGATTCTCGTCTGCAGCTGCCTCGCCGACCACATCAAGAGCACTTCGAACGTCGCCCGCACCGTTCAATGCCCTCTTTGTCGCGCTCGCGTACGAGCAGACCACTCGAGACCAGGATTGTTCATCAGGCGCCAACTCGATCGACTACGTGTGAGATGTAGCGCGTCCGACTGTTCTTGGACGGGCAGGCTCGGCGATAACCATCATCAAGAGGCGAGTCGCGTCCTTGTGCTCCGCAGGGCTGTCTGAGGCTAACGGCAATTCTCCAATGCAGTGCGAGAAGCAGATTACGAGCTGTACCTACACGGACGCTGCCAGTGGAGATCGTTGCGACTGGCGAGGTCCCATCCCAGCTCTCGGAGAGCACGACGCCGTTTGCCCCCTCAAGCCCGTCGCTTGTCCCCGGGAGGGCTGTACGGCATCACTCTGTCGACGGGATCTCGATAGTCATGAATCGGTCTGCACCTACTTCAGGTGCGCCAACCCTCGTCCTTTCTGCGCTTGGGAACAAGCTGATCCCTCGCCTCGGCGCTGCAACAGATGCTCCTTCTTCACGCTGGACGGCTGCCCCTTTCGAGGACGTCGCCATGAACGAGAGACCCACCAAACCTACTGCACTCGTCTACACGTGCGCTTGGGTCGACAAGAGGCTACGTCTGCGGAGGAGAACCGGTTGCGATTGCTCGCCGAGGAGCGCCTCGCGCAGCTGCAGGCTCAGGTCGATGGGCTAGTCCAGAAGCTGGCTTCGGAGGAGATCGAGGAGGATCTTGAATCACAAGGGACCGTCGGGGAGGAAGGTGAGTCTTTGACTCTTCTCTCGAGCGTCGAGAGAAGGGACGCCGAGCTGATGTCTCCTCCCTTGCAGACATCGAGCTGGACACTGCGGAGGGTGAGCTGCAGTTGCAGGGCGAAAGGGAGCTTGCACTGATGCTCTGTACCTCATAGATCCCGCGCACCTCCCCTATGACCTACCGACCTCGGAAGCACCTTCAGATCGCCACTCCTCTCCGACCACCTCAACCAGAGACTCGTCACCTCAACGCTCGTCGTCGGCTCCTCCTCCTCCACGGCCGTTCCAACTCACGGTCGCCAAGCCAATTCGCCCTGCCTCCCCGAATCTTGCCCCTCCTCCAGCTCCCCTGCCTCGCCCATCTGGCCCGTTCAACCTCACCTCGGTGGCTCCTTCTGCACCACTCGTTCGTCCACCCGCCGCCATTCCTCCTCCTTTACCACCAACATCCGTCTCCGGTCCCTTCAGCCTCACTCGGAGACCCCTCGCCAGCTCGACGTCGGCGAGCGCGCCGAGGGTGGGAAAGCCGGCTCGAACGGGAGCGTTGTTCGATCTTGGAGTCGGGAGAGGCGCTACGGAAGGTGCAGATGACGAGGAGGAGGATCTGGGGCGATGGGAGACAGGTGGTGCAAAACGGCCGAGGTTCGATGGAGGGTTTCCGCGCGAGTGGGCGCAGGGAGATGAAGATTGATCGTAGCGAGGGATGTGCAGTAATGTTGTAATCATCCAGAGTCGCAGCGCAGTGAGCTTAACTTCGCCTCTCGCTGCTCGCTCTTCGTCTCGGCGAAAGTTCATAGCGCTAGAACTTGCTGCTCTTCAAATTTCCAAACCTCAAACGTCCGCATCATCAACGAGGTCCTACTGGTAACTATAGCTCAAACCAGGGAGAATTAATTACCACTGTCCCCTCCTGTATCCTTGCGCCGCTCCCGCTCCTGCTCCCACTCGACCATTCATCCCCGCGCCCTGCAGCTGAGGGCTGTACTGAGCTGCTCCGCCGATGCTTCCTCCGCCGTAGCCAGGCATCGGCTGCTGTTGATTTTGAAGGAAGGGCGAATGGTGGGGAAGATGTTGCGGCATCATGACGGGCGAAGGCTGGCCGTAGCCCGACGAGCTCGCTCCTCCGCCGTAGCTGTTGAAGGGGAGGGGAGCTCGAACGTCCTGAGGAGAGCCGAACGAGCCGGAAGCCTCGCGGTAGCCTCCTACGCCTGGTCCACCGTAAGGCGAAGGCGCTGGCGAGCGACCATATCCTCCTGGTCCTCCCGTTGCTCGTCCTCCAGCGCCGACAGCGCCGAATCCTCCTCCCACAGCGCCGTAGCCGTACGAGTTGGCGAGGAGCTGGGGGTTGGTCACTCCCTGAGGAGGACCACTTCCGCCCATCGAGAGCGGTCGGCCGTACGAGTTGTAGACGGGCTGAGGCGAAGGCGAGGTGCCGAGATGGGGAGAGAAGGGCGAAGGCGAATAGGATTGGTGCATCGCTTGCTGCTGAGCGTAGGACGAAGGAAGTCCACTGGGCGAGTGCGAAGGGATGGAGAAGGAGGGATAAGGCTGAGGAGCGGCGTGCGAGTAGCCCGAGAGCGAGTGAGGCGGCGCGGGCGAGAAGGAGGGCGGCGGGGGAGGAGGTCCGCCGGTGAGGGAGGGGTAGGTGAGAGGAGGGGCGGGGGAAGTTTGACTCTGACGTCCGAAGGAAGGGTAGCGAGGTCCGAGAGCGGGTCGACTGCTGTCAAAGGCGCCGGCCTGAGGGTTGAACGACGAGAAGGAGGGTGCAGCGGCACGAAGTCGAGCTTCATCCTTGTGGACGACATGCTTGGCTCCCTCGCCTTTGCCCTCGGTTGAACCCTCGTCCTCAGACTTGAGGTCAGCGAGGGAAGAGGGGATCGCAGCGGGGAAGTCGTCGTCGGCGATGCCTTGGAGCGAATTCTCCTGCTTGATGGCGCCGAGGCTGATGGACCTCGAGTGCACGGGAGCGTCCGAGAGTGGTACGGACCAGACCGAAGGGGCGGTAGGATCGAGGACCGAGAGGGAGAGGGGAGGCTTGCTCGACCAGCCCGAAGAAGGCGACGAAAGAACGGGGTTCTGAGAGTCGAAGGCGGGGGAAGTCGAAGCATCCTGTATAACGCATCAGAGGGGTTAGCATCAAGATGAAGCGAGAGTAGCAAAGATCAAACTCACCCTCGTAGCTGCGCCTCCAAGATCAGCGCCCGGCGCGGCGAGCGATTCCCTCGGTCCCATGTTGACGACCTCTCCACCCAGCTCGCTCGTGACCATGAAGCTCCTCTCGAGCGGCGAGGGACTAACACCATCAGCCGAGCGGTAGAAGGCGATTCCAGCACCGACGGGTAGCTTGCTCTTGGGGTCGCGAGCGGCCGAAGGCGAAGCTTTGAAGAGGTCCTCGGCGGGAGGTGCGGTCGTCGAGTTGAGCTCGGGTTGAGGAGTCGAAGCGTCCTCGACTGCTGCCTTGGCCGATGCGTCCGTAGAAGCGATTGCTGGAGCGCTTTCGGCGAGGGGCGAAGGCAATGGCGACTCGCGACGCCAAGGTCCCGACTCGGGTGCTCGTCCTCGTCCTCGACCCCTCGCCGCAAAGGGAAGGGTCGCCGACTCCTCTCCACCCTCCTTCTTCTCCTCTCCACCTTCCTTCTTCTCCTTGACCTCCTCCTTCGGCCGCGATGGCCCCGCCGCCGCAATCCTAATCTTCCTCTCGCTCAACTCGATCTCCCTCTTCTTGACGATCTTGCGCTTGGGCAAGACGACCGGGCACTGCATCACGCCCTTGAAGAACCTCTTGGGGTGGAGGAGGTCGTCCCTCGAGAGTCGACGGGGGATGAGGTTGAGGATGGGAGGGTTCCACGAGAGGATCTCGACCTTCGATGGTGTGCGAGGGTTGTTGAAAGCTTGGATTGTGCGAATGTCGGGAACGCGACGAGGGGTGGGAGAGGCGGAGGAGGAGGAAGCGCCGAGTCGAACGGGGTAGAGCTTCCACGCCGGCGAAGGCGAAGGAGAGCGAGCTGCCCTCGAGCGCTCGAAGAGAGGGAGAGGCTCTCGCGATTCGAAAGTCGGCAGAGAAGGACCGGTGCGAGTAGAGACCTTGCGAGGCTCGCCGTTACGACCGCGAGGCTGCTGCTGCTGCTGAGCGCCATTGACGCCGGCGAGCGAAGACTTGGTGGCTCGTGGCTCGGTAGGGACTGGCGGCTTTGAGGTGAGGATGGGAGGGGAAGGCGCGGGAGTAGGGACGTTGGAAGTGGTAGGAGCGACGGCGGAGGAGGAAGCCGCCGGAAGCTTGACGGTCGGTAGAGCTCCACTCGGCGAGCTATGCGAAGTCGACACCGTCTCGGCGTTGTCGGCTGCTCCTCGCGAGGTCGGTGTCTTGGGCGGCGCAGGCGCGTTCATGGCGCCCTTGATGCGCGACATGAGGTCCTCGAACTGCGAAACCTCGGGCACTTTGTAGGCCCCCTTCTGAGGAGCGGGAGTCGTCGATCCGCCCGCCTTGCGAGTCGTCTGAGGCGAAGGAGGCGCAGTGACGGCGCTGGGAGAGGCGGAAGGTGGCTCCTTCGCGAGAGAGGCGGGCTCGGTTGGTTGAGGAGTCGAAGGCGCGACGGTGGGCTCGGCGGCCGATGCTGGCGCCGGTGCTGGTGCTGGCGTAGGCTCGACGACTGCTGGTGGAGGCGCTGGACGAACGTACGAGTCGGCCGGTCGGCCTGCTGATGCCGAAACGCCAGCAGCGAGATGAGGCGGTTCGGCTCGAGTCGCAGGCTGCTGAGCTCCTGCTCCTGCTCCAGCGGCAGCGAGGTGTGGTGGAAGCTGACGGTTGTTGCTGGTCGCTGAGGTTGGTGTAGGGCGAGGAGCGAGGTGAGGAGGAACGGCACCGGCGATGGGTGCGTCGGCTCGGCGCCAGGCGCGCTCTTGAGGTTCGAGAGGGGCGCGAGGGGCGGTAGGAGGGACGACGGGAGCAGTGGAAGGAGGAGCGATAGGGCGAGTCGAAGTGAGGGGAGCCTTGGGAGCTGCTGCTGGAGTGGCAGAGGCGGTCGGTCGAGGTGGTTGAGGCTCGCGGGCGAGGATCCTCGTCGGCTCGGGCTTGACGACGGTAGGCGGCGGTGGTGGAGGTGCAGAGGTTGCGGTTGATGATGCTGCTGGTACGGAAGCGACGTAAGGGGAGGGGACGGCGCCTGGTGGAGGAGCGACGACCGTCTTGGGAAGGGGCTTCCTCCACGACTCGAGCCTCTCGGCCGCAGGTGCTTGAGGAGTCGCCGTCGTCGTCGATGCCGGTGGAGGGGCAACTCCATTGACCGCCCCGGCAGCGGGCTTCTTAGCCTCCTCCGCCTTCTTCAACCTCTCCTCCAACTCCTGCGCCTTCTTCTTGGCCCTCTCAGCCTGCTCCATCCTCGCTTGCTCCTCCTCCTGCCTCCTCTTCTTAGCCCTCTCAGCCGCAGCGTGCATCTCGCGCATATGCAACGCTTCGAGATCCTCGGGCGTTGGCGATTTGACGGCCTCGGCTCCTGCGACGTCGGAGGGGGGAGGGGCGGTAGATGCTGGAGGAGCGGCGGGAGCGGGAGATCCGGCGATGGGAGGAAGAGCGGTGGTAGCTCGAGGAGGAGAGAGAACCGAAGGGTGCCGACCAGCAGGAGGGGCAGAAGGCCTCGTTGCCGCCTGCTGTTGCGCTGCGAGATGAGGGGGCAATTGCCTCCCACCCGCCAATCCAGCATCATGAGCGCCGATACTCGGTCGCCTCGCTCCTGCCTCCATACTCGGTCGTCGTCCTCCATGCTCGTTGCTCGGTCGACGAGCTCCTACGCTGGGCATGGCGTGATGCTCGATGCTGGGTCGTCGTCCTCCGAGGGCAGGGCCGCGAGGTGCTCCCCAGGCGTTGGGAGGAGGAAGAGGTGGCTTGTGATCGAGTCGAGGCGAGGTGATGGAAGGTCGACGAGCGGAGGGAGGACCATGGTGCGGAGGAGCTTCGGAGCTTCCCGACCTGCGGTGGTGCGAAGACGAGGAGGAAGAGACGACCTCGCTAATGGAGGACCGACCGGCGTAGGGCTCAAACTTGCCCAATCGCTCGTTGAAGAGGTTCTTGTGCGAATCGCTCGCTGCTGGTGGATGGTGGTGGTGCGCCGAGCTGGTCGCGGAAGTCGAAGTCGAGGCCGAAGCAGGCTTCTTGTAGCTCCGGTCGTAGTCGTCCTTGAACCTCTCCTCCCGGCTTACGGGTTCGACCGTCTCGCCCGGAGCGAGTGGAGCCTCGCGTGTCGCCAAATCGGAGGGGTGAGGCTCCCTGAGCTCGTCGCCTGCTGCTCGTGCGGCGGAAGAAGGTGGAGGAGCGACGTCCTCGGAGATCTTGTACTGCGTTCCGTCGCCGAACTCGATCGTATCGTCGAGGAAATCGTCGTCGACGTCCTGTGGAAAGAGCCGAGAGGGTCAGCTTCGGATCTCTCGAGCTGGGAGGAGATTCATCAACCACTCACCTCGTCCCAGTGACTCGCGTTGGGATCCAAGTGCACTCCTCGGAAAGCGTCCAATCCCTCGAGAAGGTGAGCGTTGGCTGCTGCTGCCGCGGCGGCTCGAGCCTGGACGGCGCGATCGCGGGATTGCATCTGCTCGAGGATGGCTTGCGCTCGGAGGTTTTTGGCTGTTTGGTGTGTTGAGAAGATGGGAGAGGGAGAACAGGGAGAAGGAGGAGGAGGGGGAGACAGAACGAGGTCAGCTTCCACTTTCCTCCGAGTCTCCTCGTTCGGCCGAGAGAGAGGCCTTCTCCTTTTCTACTCCGTTCAAGAGAGGACAAAACTCACCATTTGCCGCCTCAGCAGCCGTAGGGAACTCCCCACCCGGCCCATAATCGCCTCTCGACCCAGCTCGACCCCCAGCTCCCCAACTACCACCCGGCCCACGATGACCCATCGAAGCAGGACCTCTCGGTCCACCTCTCTCAAACAGCCCTCCTCCTCCTCCCAAGGAAGGCGGCCCCCCGAATCCCAACTGCTGACTCGTCGGCGGATGATGATGCGCTCCTCCTGCTCCACCATCGACGATGGGAGCGGCTTTGGACCATCCTACAGGAGCGGCGGAAGGAGCTCCTGATGCGCCTCCGGTGGAAGAGGAGGTGGAGGAGGCGGAAGTAGCTGAGGTGAGGGAGAGGGAGGGTCCAGAGGCGGAGGTCGAGGAGATCTTGCCGGTGAGGAGACGGGGGTGGGAGGCTGAGATGGGAGTGGGGATTGGTGGGGTTGCTAGTCGGGCTGTTGGTTAGTAGCGGGAGAGGTTAGCTTGGAGAGCTCGGCGATAGCGGTAGCCGGAGAGACGAGACGACGAGAGCCAGAGAGCGTAAGACGCACCGACGGTGACCTTTGGCTGCTCCTTGGACTTGTTATCACTACTAGCCTTTTCCAAGAACTTCTTGTTTACGCTCAAGCTGGATTGGAACTTTTTGGTTGGAGCGGGCGAGACGGAGGGAGAAGGAGCCGAGGGGATGGTTGGTGGATGAGCGGAAGGGGGAGCGGTTGGAGGTGCGAGAGAAGCTGGGGAAGTTGGTCGATCTGGGGTAGGTTGTACCATTAGATTAGATCCCGTCGGAGTTGGAGCTGCTGGCGCCGAGGTCGAGGTCGAGGCGGAGGCGGAGGGGAGGGACGCGTCGAGGGGAGGTGACGCCGTCTTGTCGAGTTGTACCTCGATAGCCGTTGCTGCTGCTCCCTCTGGCACTGATCCTTTTGACTTCTGTACCGTATCATCCCCTCTCTGTGACTGCTCCCCTCCCCCATTGAGGGGATTGGCATGACCCGCCAGCTCGCCCCGTGCTCCTCCCGTCTCCGCTCCCTCTGCTGCTGCTGCTCCCGCTGCTGCAGGTTCAACTGGCGCCAAGGTCGATTCCTGTACCGTATCCTGCTCCGACCTCACTCCTCCCTCTGCTCGAATCGATGCAATAGGCGCCTCACTCGTCGAGGTCGTCGTCGTGTTGCCCTCGCCGTTGGTGGTGTTGGTAGTGCTCTGGTCTAGTGTTGGTGTTGGTGCACTGGACGACGAGATAAGAGGTGGTTCATCTCCCATGTCCCCGATAGGCCAAGTGTTGGATGGGAGCGAGGGGGTGAGGGGGAAGGCGCCAGAGTCAGGCCTCGCCTCAGCGACTTGGCGACTTGGGGCGGGTCAGACCTTCGAAGAAGGAAGCCAGCGGAGCAAGCTTGCTTCTCGAATTCGAAGCTCTGTAGTCCTGTAGATTGGTAGGGAGAGAGATTGAACTCGGCTGTTCAACTACACGATCTCATTCTTCCCTCGAAGGAAGCAGCTTCTCCTCTCCTCAATCCATCACCGAACCGCCCCCTGCTCGCCGAACCTCTCCAATCTCAACTTAGAACCCGAGTCATACAGATTCAAAGAGCTACAAAAGGAACCATCGTCCTTCACACTGAAACATCGAACTCTCCTCCTCCCTCTCCCTGCAATAGAGCAAACTACAGCGTCGCCCTAGCCAACGCCGCCGCCTCGGAGCTCTCCTCCTTCTCTTCCTGCGTCTGTTCTTGAGCGGCAGCAGGGGCAGGAGCGGGAGTAGCCGAGCCACTGTTGCTGGCTGCTACTTCGAGCTTGCGTTGAGCTTCTTCTCGAGCTTTGTTGATGGCGACGCTCTGGGCTCTCATGCGACCGTTGATGTACTCTTGTCCGAGGGTCCTGTAATGTGGAAAAGCGGCGGTCAGTCTCTCGGTCCTCGTCGCCGTCGTATCAACCATCAAAAAAAGAACTCACTCGACACTCCTCCTAATAACCTCAACCATAACATCCTCCACCCACTCATTCTCCTCGAAAGGAATCTCCAACCAAGCGGCAGGGATACTCTGACTCAAGCTCTCATGCGCAAGGTTATGAGTCGGGTCGCGGAGGAGGAGGAGGAAGAAGAGGGCTTTGGGCTCGGACTCTTTGTCCTCTGAAGTGGAGGTGGAGCGGGGGAGGTAAGGGAGGGGAGCGAGGACGGGTTGGATCCGGAGGTAGATGGGACAGGTCGTGATGGGGACGGTTAGGTCGTCGGTGGTAGTGCTGGAGGGAGCGGGCTGAGGCTTGAAGGAGGTTTTGATGAGTTGGTCGAGGTTGGCCTGTGGATGGAGCGACTCGGTTAGCGCTTCTGTTCTCCTCGCTCGCTCGCTCCTCGTTCACCCTCCTTCATCGCTCCCCTCAAGAAACAAGAAAAGAAGAGGAGAAGTGAAGAACACCCACCTGAGCCAACTTCCACCCCTCCTCCAATCCCTCAATCGTATTCAAGTTCCTCTCCTCCTCGGCCTCAGCGGCGCCCGCGTCGCTCATCTTGGATTCTTGACCCTTGTTGACGATCAAAGTGCCGCCTTCGATTTGGTCCATGATCTAGGTCGCGGTTCGAAGAGGAGGGAAGGGAGCGGAGGGGAGGAAGGAAGAGACTCAGTCAGCGCCGAACCTCATCGCCGACAGCAGGAAGCAGAAACCCACCTTGGCCAATCCCCGGTACACCAACGTCTCCACACCCTCGTAACCCAACATATCATGGCTCAAGCTAACTTCAATGACCTCGTGCTCGGCAATGGGTGGAGCGACGGCGTTGAGCAAGTCAGTGAGGGAACGAAGGGTCGTCGATTTGAGGTCCTTGCCTATGTAATGCGAGGGAGCGAAATCAGCGAGAGCGATGGGAGAAAGTCTAAGAGGTCCTGAAACGCACCCAACTGATCCAAATGCGCTCCCTTAGCATACTCGACCAACCCCTCACTCCACTTCTTAGCCTGCTCATTCTCCCCCAGCGCCTTCATCAAGCCCTCTCCCAATCCACCGATCCCTCCAGCCGCTTGCGCATTAGCAGCAGCCTGTTGAGCCTGAGCTGTAGCCGTCTTGACTTGCTCCTCGGCGACGGTACGAGCTTGGGCCACGACGGAGGAGGCTTGGGCTACGACCGAGGAGGCTTGGGACCAGACCGAGTTCCAACCCCATCCTCCTCCCCCAGCGGCGGGAGTGGGTTCGGCGGTAGAGGTGGTGGGAGGAGTTGGTAGGGGAGGAGCCGAAGAGATGGCCGGTGAGGCGGGTTGAGTCCTCTGCGAACGGACCGAGTCGGTCGATTTCCTAGCGGGGGGTGCACCAGCGGAAGAAGCAATGTTCTGCCTCGAGGACGAACGAGAGAGTCCTGCAATAGAGGAAGCGGAAGGTTTCTTGGAGAGGTCCGAGGTGGAAGAAGGCTTGACTTGGGCGGTGGGGGTCGAGGATCGTTGGGTGATTTCGTCCAAGAAGTCGAGAACGGATTGAGCTTCTTGAGCGTCTGCTGAGGTGGTAGTTGGTGCTGCTGCTGAAGGAGCTGTAGCTGAAGCGGCGGAAGCGGTCGAGGTTGGTCGTGGTTTGGATGAGAGGGGAGCTGAAGTTGAGGTGGTTGAGGGAGGCTTGGGTTTGGTAGCTGAAGAGTGGGTAGGAGGGGGAGGTGCAGAGTAATCGTCTAACGAGTCGAGAAACTGTAGCACATCATCCCTAATCACATTCAAGCCAAAAGCCCCGTGCGAGAGATGAGAGTTGCGTGTCAGTCCAAGTTGAAGCGAGGGACAAGGCTGTAGCCTAGTAGGAATGTGCTAGTAGAACGTACCTGCTACTAGTAGTACGAGTTGGAGTTGAATTGTTAGCCATTCGTCTGTAGTCGATTCAATTCAAGCGAAATAAAGCAGAGGGAAAGAGAGGCGAGAGACGAGAGACGCACTCTTGGCTTCCTCCCATTTATTCTGTAGCTCATTAGAACCATGTCAGGTATTGCACGATTGGGAGTAGCTGATATCGCTCATCGAGTACTCGTATCAGGCCTCGCCGGTCTCTCAGTCTGTACGTTTCTACTCTCTCTCTCTCTCTCTCTCGCCTGTCCCTTGCGCTGCCTCTCGCTAACCTCTCTCTCCTCGCTTCTCAAGACGGCCTGTACGGTATGTACCGAGTACACAACGAAACAATGGCTGCAGGTGAAATCGCTTGGCAAAAGCACCTCGCTGTAGGCCTTTCATCTCGCTCTCTCCTTCGCTCTCTCGCAACCTGACCCTCTCCCTCTCGCTGCTGCTCCGCTACAACAGGAGGAGAAGGCTAAAGCAGACGCTGGAATCATCACCTCGACCCCAGAACAAACTGCACCAAACCACCGCTTCTGATCCTCTCCCTCTCCGCCACCTCTCCGCCCTTCGCCCTTCTTCGCCTCTCCTTCGCCTTCCCTTCCCGAGACGAACCCCCTTCCTAGTCGGATACGACCAGGCTGGAAATGTATCAACATTGGATTGCCCACCCCATCTCGCCGCTACTTCAAGCCAGCAGCCCTTTTCTGACGACGAGCGAAGGCTCAAGACGCATGCTCGGCTTTCTGCAGGCCAGCCGTCACTAGGACATCTCACCGTGAACTCTCGGGAGAGAGGCTCAACTCGGCTTTCTCGCTTCTTCTTCGGCCAGTGCTGCTGGGGGTCTCCGCCGAGAGCAAGGAGGAGATCATCAAGCGCCGAGCTCCCTCCGAGCGTCGACCGGCTGCTTTGGGCGACGAGCCCAGGTTGGAGAAGATGGGCTGAGGGTCGAGATGAGGATCGCTCGTCTACCCGAGAGGAGAGATGTTGGGTGAGCAGCGAGGTCGTAACGTAGGAGCAGGAAGGCAAGCAGCTTGCCCCGAGCTCGAGCTCCGCCGAGTGCCCTTCGCCCGTCCACGAACAATCGAAAGCGCTACATCTCGCACGTAGTCGATCGAGCTGTCGCCGATTGAAGCGACACGACCGCGAATCTTCTGCTCTGACGCGAGCGCGGCGCAGAGGTATTGCACGGCGAAGCTTCGCTTGGCCGCCGTGGGAGAGCTCGAGCTCAGCAGCGAGAAGCAGCAGGGAGCATGACTCTACTTTTTCGGCTGGAGAGGTAGTTCCAACGCTCTCCACATCGTACAGGGGGGGGCAAGGCTGCTCTCCTCTCTTCGCCGAACTTGTCGAGTCCGACCCTGGCCTCATCGCCGAGCTTCCTCCGTTCGAGTTCATCTCGTATTGAGGGCTCTCGTGGGCTGAAAAGAGACGGAAAACAGCTTCTTTAGATTCCAATTGTACTTCTCCAACTCCAACTCAGCAAGCGTTCCACCCACCGTCGATGCTCACTGTGAAAGCATCGCCAAGGTCAGTGACGAGCGCCTTCAGTCTCCGAGGGTCCTCAAACAAACTCACCAAGAGCACCATTGATGTAACTCGAGGTATCCGAAGCCAAGAAGAGTGCCAAGTTGGCCACCTCCTCCGCCTCGCCCGGTCGTTTCGAAGGGACGAGAGCGACCATGCGCGCCATCGTTTCGGCGTTGAGGAGGGGAGTGTTCATCACCCCGGGGCAGACGGCGTTGCAGCGGATGCCTTGAGCTCCCTGTGTGTGTGGAGCAGAGAGAGGGAGTCAGCTGCGGAGTTCGGAGGAGGCGAGAGCGAAAGGAAAGGAGGAGGTTCGACCGAGACAGGATGAAAGACTCACATGGGCAACAGCTGCACTCTTAGTCATCGCGGCAAGAGCATGCTTACTAGCAGCATAAGCCCAACTCGTAGCCGATCCATGAAAAGTGACCCAACTGCACCAATTGACGATGGATCCAAGAGGCTTCGGCGGTTGCCCCTCCACCGCCGGACGAGGAGATTGAGCAAGCATGACTCGCAATTGCTCTTGCATCATGATTCCTTGGGCTCGCGTGTTGACGTTCATGATGAAGTCGTTGTCGGAGGTTGAGGAGTTGGCGAAGGGGCCGCGAACCTTGCCGAGCACGCCTGCGCAGTTGCTGGCGGAGGAAGCGAGAGGGAAGGAGAGGGAGGAAGGGAGAGCGATCAGTTATACTATTCTACGCCTTCTTTTCCACGATCGACGTACAGCGCGTAATCAATACGACCGAACTCGGGATCGTTTGGAATCGCTCGAACCATGTCGATGACCTCCTGGTCGTTGCAGATGTTCAACACGACGAGTTTGATGGCCTTAACGTTCGAACCGATGAGCTGTTGCGTTTCCTTGAGTCCCGCCTCGTTGATGTCGACCAGGATGAGCTTGGCGCCAGCTTCGGCGAACTTGAGAGCCGTTGCTCGTCCCATGCCGCTCCCAGCTCCGGCTGTTGGTGAGAGCGGAAGTTAGTATACTCTGCTCCCAACGGATCATAGCGAACGAAAGGACGATGGTAGCTCACTGATGAGAGCGACGCCGCTCATGTCTCCGAGAAAGTTGGCCATGCTGCTCGAGTGATGGATTGATGTAGGAGGAAAGATGAACGAGATGAGAAGAGTGATATGAGTGATGAAGGAGTAGAGAAAGGCTTGGTGGTGATGAAGATGGTGGAGTGAGAACGACCGGACCCGACGGAGCTAAGGGGCCCTTTCGGCGTTCGGCGCTCGCTGGCGGGTGGGAAAGCGAGGCTTCGGCCGGCGGGGAGATTCAGAAACGAACGCTCACAGAGTGTCCATCTTTGTACGACATCATCAAGCAGTATGGTCTTGTAAGTAGTGAGCTCGAACAACGCCGAGCAGCGCTGAGCCGAGCTCCGTCGTATAGCACACTCGTCGTCGGATTGCTCGCGAAGGACGCCGAGAGCGCCTCCACCTTGTCTCAGAAGCTGGTAGGTCGAGTTGAGCTTCATGTCGGCTAGACGGGAGAAGCTGACGGGTCGCAGGTGGAGCTGGCGCAAGCCTATCGCAAGGACGAGGGAACGATCGACTGGTGAGCGCCTGAAGCTCTCCTTGGCTGTAGAGAAAACTTGCTCACCTATACGACCGTCCCAGGTTCGTCATGAAGGACACGAAGGTGAGAGGAGCTTGAGAAGAGGCGACGACTGGCGGGAGCTGACCTCGACCGGGAAAGAACTCGCTCAAGTTCACCATCGTAGAGCGCTAGAGTCGCCTGCGTGTGAGTGATGAAGCCCTCGTCGCGTTGCTGCCCGTGCTGATGCTATCCCTCTGCAGCCATCGCCATCCACAAAGGCAGGCGCACTTCTCCTTTTCCTTCCGCTGCTGCTGCCGCGCTCAAGAGTTGACCATCTGCTTCTGCAGCTAATCCGATCTTCGCTACGTGGCAGCCCATGTGCGATACCCTCTTGAGCGAGCCTTACGACCTCCGCATCCATAATGAGCTCGAGTAACGATCCATTTCCAACGCGTCTTGAGCTGCAGGGAGCGCGAGAGAGTACAGCGAGAGCATTGAGAGCGAATTCAGATGTCGAGGTAAATTTAGGCGAGTCACGAGGGAAGGCGAAGCAAAGAGAAGAGGAGCGAGGTGGAAGAAAGGCGTTTCGGCGCTCGGCGAGCTCCTTCGAGCTTCGAGATTTCAGCGCGAGGTTCGAACTTTCGTCGAGGCGATGAAGGTGCAGAAGGCTTCGCTGATCACGAGAGAAGAGCAGAACATAAACCGAGCACCATTGCAATCGCTAGCCATCAAACCCTCGATGCTTTCATCCATCGCCGAACCGCCAATAATCCGATTCAAGGACCAGGAATGACGAGATCGGACCAGGTAATGGCTCGGTGCCATTGAGCAGGAAGCTGAACAACCGCTCCCATCTCGGTCGCGGCGTTGAGGACGAAGTCGGCTTGGCGCAAGAGCTCACGACCGAGGTGGATCACGTCGGCGTCGCCGCTCTGCAAGATCGCCTCAGCTGTAATGCAAACGAGGTCAGCGGCTGAGATTCACGGAAAGTCAACCAGCACAAAGCGAAAGGGGGGAGAACAGGGGGAGGATGAAGTGGGCGAGAAGGAGGAGAGACGAACCTTGAGCAGCGGTCTTGATGAGGCCGACGGATCCCAAGGGCAAGTTGGGGAAGGCCGCCTTCATCGCCTTGGCAAGGGGGACGTTGTGACCGGGCTCAGCAGCGACCCTGGATGGCGAGGGAAGACAAAGACGCCGTCGAAGTCAGCTCGGCTCGGCTTGTAAGGAAGTGAAACCGAATTACTCACTTCTGCTTCGCGTCGAGGCCGCCCGAGGTGCAGTCGACCAAGTCGATGCCGATGCGAACGAGCTCGGCGATCATAATCTTGCTCTGCTCCTCGCCCCACGAGATGTAGGCTCCTTGCGAATCCTTCTCGCCCTCGGCGTGGTGGTCGGTGACGGAGAGACGGCAGAAGACGGGCTTGTCTTGAGGCCAGGTCTGGCGAGTCATGAGAGCGATCTCGAGGATGAGTCGCATGCGATTCTCCCTTTGAAACGGCCAAACGTAGTCAGCGGCAGCTTTCGAAGCTCGAGAACGAAAGACGACTCACAGCGAGCCGCCATACTTGTCCGTGCGCCTGTTCGAGATGGGGGACATAAAGCTGTGGAGAAGATAGCCGTGGGACGCGTGCAGTTCGATGACATCGAAACCTGTACGCTCGTCAGAGGGTCAGCTCGGCGTCAACCTACCCTCGAGCTGGCCTTCTCCGGCTCACCAGCCTTGATCCCGCGCAGAACAGCCGCCAGCCAATCGTTCTTGAAAGTCTCAATGTCGGAAAGAGACATTTGCTTGGGCGTGATGCTATGGAAAAGGACGACGTTAGGTGAGCAAGCTTGAGCGGACGACGGCGGCCGAGAATAAAGAGCATCTCACTACTTCTCATAGTAGGGAATGGCGCTGGGACTCCAGACATCGGTCCAGCCGCCAGCTTCGGGCGGGCAGACATGGCTTTCAAGGTCGGGATGCTCGCCGAGGAGTTGCGGCGTGTAAACCGAACCCCTACGCCCAGCGTGGTTGAGTTGAAGGCCCATGTATCCTCCTGTGTGTACGGCGATTCGAAGCAGAGTCAGCTCACGTCGACTCGAAGCATGGTCGGCTCGAAAGCGAGCGCCATGAAGTCGGCCGAACCTTGCGAATGGACGAAATCGGTGATGGCGCGCCAGCGAGGGATGTGACGGTCGTGCCAGATACCGACGTCTTCGGGCGTCATCTGTAATATCCGCTCGAGGTTAGCAGAGCCGTGTTGTGAACGCGAGAGCGGGCTCACCCTCCCATTCGGCGAGATCGCTGTCGCTTCGGTCATGATGCAGCCGATTCCTCGCATGGCGAATTGGCCGTAGTGAACCTGTGTCAGATTTGTGTTAGCTTGAGATCGAAAGCCGTTCCAAACCTCGCCGGAATCGACTGCAGCAAGGCCTCGGCGAGCTCACCAGATGGTATCGCGACGGATTGCCCGTGCCCGGCTCGCAAGAGTACTGAGCCATGGGAGAGAGGAAGATGCGGTTCTTGAACTCTAGGCTTCGAAGCTTGAGAGGCTGTAGCAGCTTGGGCACCTTGAAGGAAGAGGATGGCTTGACGGGCGAGAGGAAGGAGCCGGGTCGGGGTACAGTGAGTGGGCAGAACTCGCCAGCTCCCGGTGCTGATACGGTAAGTAGTGCGCCATTGGCGGTGGTGCTAGAGCGGTAGCGATTCTCGTCGAACTCGCTCATCTTGATGGAGGTGCAGCGGTGGTGAAGGGCTCACGACGCCAAGTCGCTCCTTCCAACTCGAGGCGAGCTATCCGGTCTAGTCCGGTTCCTCCGTAATAGCATCCGCATGCTCTGTATGCTTAGCCGCCTGTTCGGCCGAGAGCTAGCGCCGAGTCGAGTTGAGCGGGGACGACGGACGACGGCGAAAGGGCGAAAGCAAAGGTCAAGTCCGGCCGCTCCTTTGCTCCCGCCAGATCGAAGCATGACTTTGCAACTCTTCGACAAACGAGTGACCAGCTCGGCTACAGCCTACAGCGCCGTCCAGTGCACCCCACCAACCCTTTCCAGCTCAGCAGCATGCCTCACTCAACCCGCACCGAAATGAACGGTTCATCGACTAGCGACTTTGACGATGCTCCGAAGCACTATACTAGTAGCAAGACTTCAAACGGTACCAAGGGATTCACCGAGCCCATCTACAGCCCCGAGGGAGTCAAGGAAGCGCCCTTCTACTCGGGTCGTGGTCGCGCACTTCGCGTCGTCTGCATTGGAGCAGGGGCTGCAGGCATCTACCTCGGCATCAAACTTCCTCGTTCGTTTAGAGATGGAGCTGTAGACCTTCAGGTGAGTTGGCGCCGTGCACGCGATACTCGTTCACCCTCGCTGACCACTCCCCATCTCCCTTCGTCTCGCTCCCCGTCTCCTTCACCTCGCTGTTCCTCTCACAGATCTACGAGAAGAATCCCAAGTTCTCGGGCTGCTGGTACGAGAACACCTACCCCGGTAGGCTCTCGGCGACGTTCGAAGGAGGGGCTTAGCTCGGAACTGACCTTCGCTCGCTCTGTAGGCTGCGCATGCGACATCCCTTCGCAGGTCTACAGCTACAGCTTCGCTCCCAACCCCGATTGGAGTCGTGAGTCCTCCACTATCGTCTTACGCCCTCCCCCTCGCTGGCATCTCTCGCCGAGGCGGCTGCCCCGAGCGAGCCGTGAGTTGACGATAGGACTCTTCGCACAGACTTCTACTCGTCCTCGGCCGAGATCCAGGCATACTTTGAGGGCGTTGCTATCCGCTACGGTGAGTTTGCGCCGTCGACACTTTGCTCCGAAGGAGGTGAAACTTAAGGTCGCCTAGCTTACTCCCATCCCCTCGCCCTGTTCTTCTTTGTCATCTTCGCTGAACGCAGGCGTTCCCAAGTACGTCAAACTCGAGCACAAGGTCGTCTCGGCGATTTGGAACGAACAACTCGGACAGTGGGCGCTCAAGATCGAACGACTCGAAGACGGGGCCGTCATTGAGGACTTTGCAGATGTTCTCGTGAACGCGAGCGGTATTCTCAAGTGAGCTTTGTCTGTTCACGTTTGCGCTATCTCCTTAGTTGACCCTCATCCCCCCGCAGCGCCTGGAAGTGGCCGGACATCGCAGGGCTGCACTCCTTCAAAGGTCCTCTGCTTCACTCGGCAAAGTGGGATCACTCGGTCGAGTTTGACAAGACTACTACCGTCGGCGTCATTGGTAACGGAAGCAGTGCGAGTACGTTGGTCGCTTCATTCGACTCGGTGCTCGCTTACTGACCTTCCCTCACCGCCTTGCTGCAGTTCAAATCGTCCCCAAGTTGGTCCCTCTAGTCAAGAAGCTCGACACTTTCATCAGGACCAAGACGTGGATCGCCCTTCCCTTTACTAGCGGCAAGGTCGCTTCAGCAGCCGTCTCAAAGGATGCTACGCTCGATCCGACAGCAGCTCTGGTCGATCCGCAAACGTGAGCTGGCCCTCCCTTCTCCCCTTTCTTCGATACTGATCCAAGCTCGACCGCAGGTCGAACCCTGCTTACACCGACGCGGAGCGCAAGCGATTCCGAGACGACCCAGCTTACCTCGCCCGCTACCGCTGGGAGATCGAGCACGAGAACAACGCTCGCTTCACTCTCACCACCAGGAAGGATAGCGAGGGAGCGATGGCCGCCATCCCCAAGCTGGCAGCGATCATGAAGGCGCGGCTCGCAAGGAAGCCCGAGCTCGCCGACCTCCTCATCCCCGATTGGCATGTCGGTTGCCGGCGTCGTAAGCTCTCATAAGCCTTTCTCTTTACATCGCCACTGACTTCCTCTTCTGGTCGCAGTTACGCCGGGCGTCGGCTACCTCGAGGCTCTTTGCGAGGACAACGTCTCGGTGGTCACCTCCTCGATTCAACGCGTCGTTGCCGAGGGCATCATCACCGCTGATGGAGTTCTACATCCGCTCGGTGAGTTTTGTGGGCATTCGATCCGCAAGCCGAGCTAACCCGTTGCCCTCGTAGATGTCCTCGTCTGCGCGACCGGCTTCGACGTTTCAACTCGCCCTCACTTCGACGTCGTCGGCCGCGATGGCTACGTCTTCACCCACGAGTGGGCCAAGTCGCCCAAAGGCTACCTCACCCTCGCCATGTCCAACATGCCCAACTACTTTTGTTCGTGTCGCTCGTTTCGTTCGCTCGCTTTCCATCGCGCTGACTCGATTCTCGGTCTGTAGTGTTCAACGGGCCAAACGCTCCAGTCGCCAACGGGAGCTTGATCCCCGCTATGGAGGCCGAGGGAGACTACATCATCAAGATGGTCGACAAGCTTCTTCGCGAGGACATTCGCAGCGTTTGTGTCAAGAAGGAAGCCGAGCAAGCCTTCGTGGACTACACCGACGCGTGGATGCCGCGCACCATCTGGAAGTCGGGCTGTCGTTCATGGTACAAGGGCGGCACCGTCGACGGCCGAGTATCGGGCGTGTGGCCAGGCTCGATCCTTCACGTGAGGTCGGCCGAACTTATTTCGCCGTTTCCTTCGCTGATGCGCTCCTTCTCCACAGTTTATGGCGCTGCTCAAGAACCCGAGGTTCGAGGACTACACCTACACCTACCTTAACGACCAATCCCCCTTCGCTTTCCTCGGCAACGGCTACACCCTCGCCGATGTCGACCCCGAGGCGGACAAGGCCTCCTACCTGCACGGAGCTGGTATCGCCGTGTAGGGGAGGAATTGTAGGTGTGGATTGTATTAAGATTTTGTTCGACTACTTCGAGAAGTGACGTGCCGCCGCGAAACGTGCTACTCTACGTCGGGCGAGAAGGTCTCGTCGTCGAGCGACAACTTGCAGCTCCTCCTCCTGATCTTGCCACCCGCTTCTGGCTGCTGAGAACTGCATGAAATCACCACCGAAGACAAAGGAAAACGCTCAGTGGAGAAAGACATTGCTTCGGACACGAGAGAAGCTGCGAAGCAAGGGCTCGGCTCGGCGCCGAAAACTTGAAGTCTTCGCCCGTATCTCGCTGTGCGAGGACGAGGTCGTGAGAAGCGAAGTCAGGATTACTCGCATCGGCATTAAGACACTCTTGCTTCGCCAGTGAATTCAAGGCAGGGCACAAGAGGGATAGAGCGCCGAGAACCCTTCGCTACGGCGGAAGACGTTACTACAAATAAGAGTCCATTGCACGTTTCAAGCCGATCCCAGTGCCTTTCCTAGTCTTTTCCAATCCCATAGCTGCGTCACGCATGCCTAAATGACATATCTGAAGCGAACTGCGAGCGCGGGCGAGAGGTCAGCTCGGCGGAAGCAAAAACGAGTCCGAAGCGGCAGCTCACTGTCGGTGTCCTTCATGGGTCCTTCCTCGTGCACGTAGTCGTGAGGGAGTTCAGCCATCTTGGCGTCGCGAAGCTTGTTTTGACGTCGCAGGTAGCTGAGTGTCGAGTCGGTCAGCGAGCTGACCAGCAACGAGGGGAGGGGCGAGAAAACGCACAGCATCATGAAGATGGGAAGTACACATTCAATCGCTGCGGCGGTCATGGAAACGGCGGCTCCCGTGCGGTAGCGAGGCGCTTGCGACTGCGAGAAAGAGAGGAAACGAGCGAGCGCCGAGAATCTCGATCAGCGAAGAAGGCGCAACGACGACGCTGAAAGCTCACAGTGGGGTAGATCCAAGTTGATATGATGGCGCCAATCTGTGTTGCCATGTAGGAGGCGCCGATTGCGGTTCCTCGCTTGTAGAAGGGAGCCTGGAGAAGGAATCGTGTTCATTAGTTTTTGTTGCCGAGGTGGGTTCGTTCGGGAGATAAATGAGATGTTGCACCAACTCCGGGGAAGCTAAACTCAACTCACTGTATTATCGACGAGCCAGCTTGAGAGTACTGGAGAGGGCGCGTAGCCTGCGAACGCCTGCAAGAAGAGGGCCGCGTATCGCGCTGAACGGTTGGAAGTTGCGATGTTGATGGCGTAGCCGATGAGACCGATACCACTGGAGGATGGGAGAGCGAGGCTTCGGGAGCTGCTTTGCGCCGAGAAGGGAGTTGGGAGCTCACCCAAAGACGACGAGGTTCCATCCTCTAATTCCATGCTTGTCGGAGTAGTAGGAAGATATCACCGCTGCGAGAAGTCATCGAAACGGTCAGCACCCTGAGGGAGGAAACGAAGCTCGGCGCTCGGCGCTCGGCGCTGGAGCTTGGGCATCGCGCAGGCGAACGACAGCTCACCCACGACAAAAACGACCGCGTAAGGAGGTACACTGTGTAGCTGCGTCTGAATGGGCGAGTATCCGAAGGTGCCCACGATGGTCGGCGCGAACTGCGAAAAGCCACGGTGAGTTGGTCGCTCGGCAGGCTCTTGCGCGAAGGGGAAGAGCTCACGTAGGCGAGCCCAAAGAGGATTAGACCGTTCGACCAGAACACGGGTAGCATCATGAGCATGAAGGGAGACTGTAGAGATCGAAAGTGAGCGCAGGACTCGGAGCTTCGAGCCGAAGCCGTTCCATCCACTCACCTTGAAGGTTGAAAAGACCTCGGCCCATGTGAAGTGAGCATCATGCTCTTCTCCGCGTCCGCTCGAATTATAACCCGCTCGCAGCGCCTCCTTCTCCTCCTGCTTGAGCCACCACGCCTTTTCGTAGGAGGGCGCCATGAGGAAAAAGGCAGCGATGGCAAAGATACAGGTCGCCTGTAGGCGATAAATGTCAGAGGTGTCGAGCTATGATTGCTTGAACCACTCACAGCTCCCTCGAGGAAAAAGATCCAAGCTATGGGCGCCGAGGAAGCTAAAGTCAGCGCCGAGCTCGAGCTTCGTCGGAGATCACCAGACGGAGAGGAGGGCTTGAGCGAGCTCAGAAGATACTTACCCCATCCTGGTTTACCGCCGTGACCGTCGAGCTTGGAGATGGCGGCTGCAAGAAGTCCGGAGAAAGCGCCTATGGTGACGAGCAGGCCGACGATCAGCCGTTGACGGCAGCGAGCTACATTCCACCGAGGCCTTACCTGCTAGAGACGTCGCGGAGAATAGGAAGCTTCCTCTGTAGTTCAACAAGACGCCGAACGAGCAAAGGCAAGCGGTCAGCGATTCGGCGATGATTCTCGGCTATCAATCGTTTGTAACACGCACCTCAGCTGGAAGGAGTAGCGGGGATAGAACGTCGACATATAGAGGACAACTAATACAACTCAAGAAAGTCAGCAGCCATCAGAGAAGGTCAACCTTCTCGCCTCGACGAAGGGAAGAGGAAAGAAGCGAGTGCTTCGGTAGACTTACTTCCGCAGAGTAGACCTCCCTCAGCGAGTCCCAGCATAACACGACAAGCTACAAGTCCTCCGTAGGAGGTAACGAAGCCTTGGAACGTGCAGACTATTCCGAAGGAAAGAGTGAGCGCCGGGAGAAGGATGTGAGGGCCTGCGGTCAAGGAGGAAGGGGTACCGTCAGTAGGGCTAGACTTCGTCCTCAGTGCGCAATACAACTAGCAAGAGTAACTCACCGATACGCTTGAGCATGAGATTGACGGGGATCTGCAGGGAGACGGAAGGTTAGCATGCTCGGCTCCGAGTCGCCGGCAGCTCAGAGGAGATTACGGCCGCCCTCGAGTCGCCGGGAGGTCAGAATAGGACATTACGGACTTCGCTGAACATGTAGGGTGGATAAAGAGCCGTTAGAACCAACGACCATTGCGTGGAGGACAAGCCGAGGTCCTGTCGAAGAATCCGCGTAAGCCGAGCGCGGTAATCGGCGTGGCTCGAGTTCTCGGCGCTTTCAGCGCTGTATGTAGAAATTTAGCACTTACCCTCTGTAGCCCAGCGACCCGAGCGTTGCCGAGATTGGCCTTGTCGAGGAAAGCGAAGAGGTAGAGGAGCAAGACGACTCCGGTCACGTAAAAGTCGACCTTGAGCATGCCTCGGCGGTAGGCAGGGGTGTTGAGATGGGCAGGAAGGCCAGGCTGCATCGATATCTCGGTGCCGAGTCGAGCATTCTCAACCTCTTGTGAGGAGCCCTTGTCGAGTGAGGAGGTTTCGTTGTGGTTGGCCATGTTCTGGTGGTTGAGAAGAGAACCGAGGGGCTCCAGAGGGCCCCGGTCTGTATGTGCGCGAACGGAGGTAAGAGCAAGAAGAAGGGAGTAGAGCCGCTCCTTCGCCCGTCTCGCCCGGTTGGCGATTGCGGTCTGGGCGCTGCTCCTTGGCTCTCAACGCTCTGCTCTCGCTTGACAGTTGTACCGTGATGTCGTGGGACTCGAATGGGAGTCACAAGTCTGTGCAGAGCTATCTGCGCAATCCCCGTCGCTCGCCAGCAGCAGATCTTGCAGACCGAAGTCAGGCGCTCGCCAGCCTTGAAACCTGGCTCACGACCGACGAAAGGGAAAGGGAAAAGGGGAAACTGATTTTCCATCTCTGTGGCTCTCGGCGCGAGAGCTTCGCAAGAGGAGCCGAGAAACGACGATCGCTGTGCTTCGCCGAACTTTACTCCTCGCGCTATTGTTCATAAAAACGCTTGCAGTTCAATATGTACAGCTTGTTACTAACACAGGCGAACCTTCGTACACTTGCGGAGAGTCTGCAAGGTCAGGGATCAGCGTCGGAAGCGCGCGAGGCGAGCTCGGTCGACCACTCACTCAGTAACCGTTCGGCGCGACAAGATTGAAGAGGTGCTGCCAATCATCCAGTACTGCAGCGCTCGGCATCACGATTCCTGGTCGATTGAACTGGTTGAGAGTCTCCCTCGCGGCCTCGACGTCGAACCCGAGAGCGCCAGCCGGAGGAGCCTCGGCTCCCAAGTTGTCGAAAAACGAGAAATCGAGAGGCGGCTCTTGCTGTAACGCATCGGGGAGGAGGAGTGGAAGTTGAGGGAAGGAGTTGAGGGAGAGTGGCGAGAAGAGGGATGAGGTGAGAAGCTCAGCATCGCCCTCGCCGAAGGTGGAGGGATCCGGCGCTGAAGGTTGCGTTGGCGGGGGAGGCGAAGGAAGGACGAAATCTTGCGTCGAATAGTTGCTTCCAGACGAGAGCGAGGAGGAAGAGGGTGCACACCCTGCCTTTGGGGAGCGAAGGCGATGAGAGATGGTGCGAAAGATGGCGGCGGCCGGCGACGTCGCTGTTGCGTTGGCGGTGGGTTCTCGTCGATGAGGAAGGAGGAGTTGGTCGATTACGGCAACAACCTGCATCGAGAGGTCTCGTACTCCGCTGCTGGCGTCTCCTTGGGCTCCTCGGACGTAGAATGCCCGCGCTCGAAGCATGAGCTCGCGCTCGTTGCCGCTCCCTTCCTCATTGAGCAGCGCCATGAACATGCAGAAGGTCGCGCTTAGTCCGTAGGACCAGCACCACCATAGCTGTAGGGCGTCAAACGCGGAAGGAATCAGCGTTGAACGAACCGAGCCAACCGAACTCGTCGGTCGAAAGCTCTCGTGAGATAATGGCGAGACTCACGTGTTCGAGATTTCCATCGTCTGTTCTGAGAAGCTGCAACCCATTGCAAACGGCGGTAGCAGCGTGAAGGCATGCAGAAGAGGATTGCGAAAATCGCTCGTCGCGGAAGCCTCGAATGAAGTAGGGACCTGTATGATGAAGAAGAAGTCAGCAGGGTCTTCGAGAGCGAGGAGAGGACAGCCTACGGTGCAAACGAATGACCCGGTTCTGTAGGATCATGAGGAGCAATGCCCGATGGTCTGCACGAGCAACGAGGAGTGAGGAGCCGAACTCGGCGTTGACCGGAAAGAAGACAACCGGCTTACATGGACGTCGCTTCGGGTTTGAATCTTGATGAGTGAGCTCTATGATCGAAATCTCGGCTTGTAGGGCAGCATCCATCTCCAGAATGCGCGCGTAGCCCGGCTCGGCGGCGACGTCGTCTCCGAGCTGCTGAGTTGCCGAGTGTCGACCGATGACCAGCTTCATCTGCAGAGACGGGCAGGAAAGGCGCTATTACTACAGACTCTGAAGCTCGATTTGAAGGGACGAACTTACGCGTGTGAAAGCGAGATCCGAGAGGTAAGTGGGCGGTCGTTCTTCGGCGATGAGATGAAGCCCGAGGTCCTCGTCGTCGAGCTGTCGAAGAAGAGAAGGCCAGTGTGAGCGGGATGTAATCTCTCTTCGTCGAGCGGTGAAGCCAACGCACATTGAGCGGCAAATCGGTATCGTCTGGAGCGAAGAGGAGAGCGAGGTCAGGAATGGGCTCGGTCGAGAGTCAGCGGTCGTAAGACTCACAGCTTCCTGGCGTGCACTGTCCGATGGATGCTCCCGAGCAGAAAAGCAGATCAAAGGAGCACAGTTGGGTCCAAATCCTCTTGGCGAGCTCGCGACGAAGGCTGCAGGCGTGCACGGGGAAGGCGGGATCGAGCGGGGGCATTGTTGAAGGGTCTGCGCCGAGACGATGAAGGCCGAGCAGCTGCGAGAGTCGAATGGCTGCCGAAAGCCAGACGTAGAAGCCCGAAGCCGATGAGAGCGACGGTGCAATGTCGGTCGGTGCTGTTCGTTGAAGCGCGAGTTTGAGAAAAATCGCTTGAATGCAGCGAACCTGCGGCTTTCCGGCCCAATCTGGAGCGAGGAAAAGGGGTTTCAATACTATAGAATGGCTCGCTGTCGCTTGTGAGTGTGAGATCGAAGATAAAACGCGTACCGGCCGCCGTCAACGCCTGCTCCGAAGCGGCGATCCACGATTCCGGCAAGATCTTGACCTCGGCGTCCGGGTAGCAGCGAAGGACGTCCTTGGACCTTGTTGGACCGAGCGTGGAGACTGCCCAAGCCAGAACCTGCGAAGCAATCGAGTCAGCGAACGCCGAGGTGACCTCCTCGCGAGGCTACGGCTCACGATGTAGTACGTCGCAAGCCATGCAGGGTCTACTCGACTTGCACAGCCGGTGGAGACCGCATCCCAGAGCTCCAGTGTCTCTGCGACGAACGTTGGTTGATGGAGGACCTGCGAGCACGGGTCAGCGAGCCAGCGGGCGACGGCGAGACGGTCGCTGGCGCTTACGTTGTAGATCCAGCCGATGTCCCCAAAGAACTCAGCTACTAAAGCCTCAGATACCGCACGCTCGGGCAAACAGTCGAGTAGATTCGACTGATTTTGAGCTCGGCTGAGGAAGACCGACCGACCGTGCGCCTGTAGAAAGCGTCGTCAGCGTCCAAGAAAGCACACGAGGTAGACGAGTAGCTCACCTTTGAAGATAGGAGGATAGTAGTGAAGCGTCCTGCACCTGGAACCATCGCAGTCGGCGTCTCGCTCTTCTGCAAAGGAAGGGGAGTGAGCTTGGAGAAGATCCCGGGCGCTAACGATCCGCAACGTACAGCAGCGCGCGTAGATATCTGACCGATACATGGTAGCTGGCTGTTACGACCAAGCGAGCCGTACTGCGACCGACCTAGCGCGAGATTTTCCAGCTCGGCCGCCGCTTGCTCGGCTTCGGCGTCGGAAGGGTCATACGGAGGCGTGGGCGGCTCGGGGGATGGTGGATGAGCGGAGAAAGGGAGAGAAGGTGGGGGAAGAAAAGAGGGAAGGCTGAGCGCTGTAGGCTGTAGTGACTGCGTGACGAGAGGCGACGTTTGGGGCGCCGGAGCTGGCTGAGGGGGAGCGCTCGATGAGATTTGCTGCTCTAGAGAAGCTAGCCGCCGCTGCATGCGATTGAATTGAGAGATGAAATCTGCCGCTGGTGGTTCGGGCTGGGCTGAGCGAGAAGGAGGAGGATCCCAGCAGCAGAGGTGTCGCTCGTCGCGCTTGATGCAGGCCTCGCAGCCGTTCGTGTCCTTGTCGCATTTGGTCTTGCGCCTGATAACTCGGGAAGGGGGTCAGCGATGTCCATAACGACGCTGGCGGAGCTGCAGCGCGAGCGAATCACCTCTGGCAAGGACGACAAGACTAATAGAGAATCGCGGATGAGCTCAGGGCTATAGCTTAGGACTTGTAGAACACTCACCATCTTTGCGCGATTCCGCCTGCGCTTGAGAGGTTGAAGCGGCGCTCCGTCGTCGTCTTCGACAGCTGGGCGCTTTGTTGGCTCCGAATCCTCCACGCTGAGATCTCCTTGACGGCTGCTACTTGATGATGACATGCTGTACGACGTCCAAAGTCGTCGACCTAGGCGAGAGAGCGAGCGGAGATGATTGTGGAAGCAGCAGAAGCGAAGCGGGGAGGTCAGATGGAGCTCCAAGCTTGCCCCACGAGAATGATCGGCCGCACCTAAGGAATTCTTAAACCCGGTCGCGGTCGTCTGTAGGTCATCAAGCTTACGATACTCTCTGTATAGGCTCTTGCTACGCGATTCTCAGCCGAGAGCAAGTAAACCTCGACCACCGTGAAAGCTCGCCCCTCCATCGCCGAAAATCGTACGTAGCGAAGCAAGGGGTGGTCCAAGACATTGAGCTCCATAGCATCCTCATTATCACTCTACACGTCCATCTCAAGCTCCGAAAGATTCCAAGTTGGCGATGACCTTCGCCGTTTGGGCGAAGCGAGGGGTGAAGTCGACCTCGAACGGCAGAGGGTGAGCTGAGAGGGAGAGTGAGAGGGGGAGAGAAAACTCAGCAGGAGCTTCAGCGGAAGAGCTAAAGAGGGAGAACTCACTCGTCACTGCATCGTCAAAGGCCTTTGGCGAGAGGTCGAGAGGGATCGGCTTGCCCGAATCGTCGCAGGCGGGGGAAATGTTGAAAGCCCACATGATACTCGCCGAGTTGATGAAGACTGAGCGATCAGCTACGTGAAGACCGGCGCAGATGCTGGAGGGAGAGGCGCGTCAGTAACGCACTCGCAGCGAGCGAAAGAGCAATCGCCGAACTCTCGGCTCGACAGAAGCCCAATTCTCCTTCGAAGAAGTAGGCTTGGGGCTTGCGTCGAGCCAAGCCGAACTCACCGACGCCCGAATCCGAATTGTGTATGCTTGAGCTCCCGGTTGATAGAAGTGATACCGTCCTTCTTGAGCAGCCAGCGCGAGGGTTGAAACTCTTCGGGGTCGGTGTAGAGAGCGGGATCGCGATGGACAGACCTGTTAAATCATCGGTAAGCTGATATCGAAAGCCGAAGTACTTCGCGCGCTACTCACCATGTGTTGCCGGTGATTATCGCGCCCTTCGGGATCACGAAGCCCTCGTAGGAGAACGTCTCGGTGACGGCGTGCGCTAGTCCAGCAGGAAGAACGGGGCGCCATCTGTATGACTCCAATACGAATGCTGAGAGTGGTTGAGAGATTTGGGCGTGCGAGGGAGAAGGGCGGGGCGAGGGAGAAGGGCGGGCGAGGGAGCAGGGCGGGCGAGGAAGGGCAAGTTAGCTCATGTAAAGTTGCGAAGATACGCTCGGCAACGCACCCCAAGTCTCGGGTAGATCCTCCCAATCATCGAAAGTGGGAGCTGTGGATCGAGTCGAGTCGTTAGCGAAGAATCGAGAGTCGAACGAGCGCCGAGCTTACGACGGTCGCGGCCAACCACACGGTCGAGCTCGTCTTGCACGACCTTGAGCTGCTCAGGGAAAGCGACAGCGGCGAGGAAGACGATGGTGAGAGCCGAGACGGTCGTGTCGCTTCCAGCACCGAAGAGCGAGCCGACGAGGTAGGCCGCCTCGTCGTCGTTGAGCTTGTACTCGGCTTGGTTCTCGACGATGTAGGAGGCGAAACAGGGTTCAAAATCCGATGCCGTTTGCTGTAGAGTGTTTCCGAGTCAGTCGGCGTCGAGCGAGCAGCATCAGAGAGACGGCTCACCATCCGAGTGCGAACCCCTTCGAACTGCTCCTTGAAGAGCGCCAACTCCTCGCGATGCCAAGCTCGGTGCTGGCTGAGATAGCCAGGGACGTATCTGAGCCACGGGTGCGAGTCGATGGCGAAGTGGCCGGGTTGAGCAGCGGCGTGGAAGCGATTGAGGCAGGCGACGACCTTCTTGATTTCGGCCGACTGATAGGTGCTGCGTTCGTTCTTGCCGTAGGCGAGGGACATGATGACTGTCGCGGCGTAGCTGTAGGTTCAAGAGTTTGCTTCAATACGGAGCGGAAGGAGTAGATGAGGCGACTCACGAGCGGATGTGCTGCTTGAAGAGACGAGGCGAGCCGAGAATGTCCTTGAGCACTTGATGAGAGGCGAGAAGTTGACGAGGTTGGTACGTCTCCGACTTGAGAGGGGTAAGGTTGACATGAAGAGCCCTGCCAGGACGTTAGCCTCGGCGATTGAGGCGGAGGCTTCGGCGAAAACTCACTTGCGAAGACGACGCCATTTATCGCCGTAGCCGACGACGCCGGTGCGCATGTCTCCCGAGAGTACCTCGCCAGCGATGACCGACTTGGGGCGGTCCGAGGTCGCATTCGACTTGCGTTCCCTGCTCGAAGAGAAGGGGTCAGCTCGGGGTGAGAAGGATAAGGGCGAAGGGTTGACGTACATGAGGTCCTGTACAGCCTTGTAGGTAGTGCAGATGATGAAGGGTTGGTTTCCGAGCCATACCGTGACGACGGGTCCTGCAGCAGCGTTCGGACGTCAGCTGCGATGAGGGGGAGGAGGAGAGAAGCGACTCACCGTACTGCTTGCCGAGCTCGTGGAAGTAGAGCCACATGTGCGAAGGAATCTTGTTGCCAGAGAAGCCAGGCGGAGGTCCGGGAGGAAGGTTGCGAGTGTCGCGACGAGGGCGAAGAGCGAAGGCGAGGCTCAAGGCGATCACGACGAGCGCGCCGACCAGCTCTCGCCTTCCTAAAGCGTAGTGCGATGCGAGCTCGTCTTGCATGGTTGTTGAGGTGGAAGAGCGAGCAGAAAACGGACTTGAGCGCGCCTTAAAGCTGCTCAGAGGTCGCGCGCCCGGCTCCGTTGCGGCCGGAGACAAGCCCCGCGCTACGCCGAAAGAGCGGCTTGGAGGAAGACGAGGGCGTTCGACTACTGCATTCACGTTCAGAAGGTCAGCAAACATGTCGCTATCGCTAGGAAACATGAACGGCGTTGCTCTGTGAGCTCGTTACCTTCTCGGCGCCTCGCAACGTTCGCCCGCTGACTTTGAATCGCGTAGGATCACCGGAGCTGCGAGCGGGATTGGAAGGGAGTGCGCGTTAGTGAGTGCTCGTTTCCGCAGCGATTGAGAGAAGCGCTCACCAAGGGCTGCAGGCGTTTGCTCGATGCGGAAGCAAGCTCGTCCTCGTCGACCGAAACCTCGAAGGCTTGGAGGCGCTCAAGAAGCAGCTTCGCCTGCCCGAGGATCGCATCATCGTCGAACAGATCGATGTTACCAACATCGTCGCCCTCGCTCACTTCATCCGCACCATCCCTAAGCGCCTCGGCGGCATCCACTTCCTCATTCAATGCTCTGGCATCCTCGGCCCCGACTACGACGTCCCTCTGCACGAACTCCCCGAGAAGCACTGGGGCCTCGTCATCGACATCAATCTCAAAGCGCCAGCCCTCATCACACGAGAGGTCGTCCGTTTGATGCTCAAGCAGGAGCCCTTGCCGTCCGTGTTGGAGAAGGAGGAAGGCCGAAAGGCTGGAACCTGTACACGCCGGGGAGTAATCATCAACATGGGTAGTTCGGCGTCGCTTAGAGCGAGATCGGCATCTGGCGCACCTTACATCACGAGCAAGCACGGTCTCATCGGCTTGACGAAGGTGAGTCTTGCAGCCTCGGCGAAGTCGGTCGAAGCTGAGACGAGCTTGCGCAGGTCACCGCGGTCAGCTATGGAGGTCAAGGGATCCGATGCAACGCATGTAAGCCTTGGAAACGTCGTTAGAAGTCAGGAAAAGAGCTCACCTTCCTCCTCGCCGTGACTGAAGTGGCTCCCGGCTTCGTCGCCACGCCATTGGTCGCAGGAATCGCGAGCAAGGTCGAACAGGTAGCTAGGGAGGTTGTGCCTCAGCGACGAGTTGCTGAAGCGGTCGAGATCGCCGAGATGGCCCTCTTCCTCTGCTCCGAGCGCGCCAACTACTCGAATGGATCCATCAGTGGGTGTTCTACGTCGAAGCAGGCAGAAATTCGAGCTCACCGGTTCGATCTACAGTCACGATGGACGGCGGTTGGAGCGCTACCTGATCTCGAGAGGGCGGAAGAGAGAGGGAGCAGGGGAGAAAGCGCAAGCTGTAGAATGGCCATGAGGGGTAGTCTCAGAGCCAAAGCATGCTGTAGCAGATCCTGCAAAGGTTTCGATTTGCTGTAGCGAAGTGTCGACGATGAAGCTGCGAGTGAGTGGGCGGAGTTGAAGCTTGAAGCGCGCTCCTTGGGCTCCTTCCCATCCAACTGCTCGTCTTCTCGCCGTCGCTCTTGGCCTACCAATCGACTCAGACGATGAAATCGACTCTGTCCCTCCCTCGCGCTTAGCCTAGCAAGCTCTTCTCGGACAGCAACGCCCACTCTCACCTCCCCTCGACGCGTCTCTCTCGCCTCGGGTCGACGCGCTTCTTCGTCTCTTACACCCTTTTCTCGAGCACTCGCCTTCGCCCTACACTACTACAGAGGTCTCATCAATCGCACAAGCTGACTCAGAGACCCACCGGGCAAACCGGAGTATCGCTTCCTATGGCTCCGTCTTGCATTCGCGCTCGTCGCCCTCTCTCCTCCTCAACCCTACAGCATGAGTCGCCCCAACGAGAAGGTGCACAAACTCGACCCTGAGCTCCTCGCCGCCTACACTGCCACCCCATGGATTGTCGCCAACGAGTCTAATGTCCAGGCGATTCGCGATGCCGGAGGCGTTTCGGCCCCTGCACCTGTTCCCGAGGGCGTAGAAGTGCTGGACGTGGATCAGGATGGAGTGCAAGGGAAGCTCTACCGCAAGGTCAACGCTCCCGAGGTTTCTCCCGTCCTTGTCTGGTGCCATGTGAGTCGCTTCTTCCTCGGCTTCGGAACGAGACGTCCAGCTGACCCTCGACGGCATAACTACAGGGCGGCGGCTACTTGTTCGGGACGCCTGCGATGCACGCTGGTCTCTACTTTCAATTCGTGGAAGCTGGAATGACCGTCTTTGCGCCTCGCTATCGTCTCTCGCCCGAGCATCCATTCCCTGCTCGTGAGTTGTACCAATATTCGCTCGTCGACTTGCGCTGACACTCGCACACTACTACAGCACAGCAAGACGCGCTACGGGCGTGGGATTGGATCGCTAGCGGTGCAGGACGGCACCTCGGCGTTGCTCCATCTCGACTCGCCCTCGGCGGCACGAGCGCTGGTCCGGTTTCTCGCACATCGTTGCTCTCTTGCAGGATCGCTGACCTTCTGGTCCATAGGTGGTGGTCTCGCTGCAAGCATAGCTCTCCAACTACGCGATCGAGGCCACGCTCTTCAGCCCTCGGCGCTCGTTCTCAACATTCCCTGGCTCGCAAGGCCGCCCAGGGAGGAAGCTAGCAAGACCTCGTGGAGCTCCGTCAAGTTTGACAGGATCTGGTGAGCATGCTCCCTTCTCTCGAGAGCGAGGATCTCGCGCTGACTTGCCCTCTCAACAGGTCGCTTGCCAACGCTCAATTTGCTGCCGAAGCTTACTTCCCCTCGAAGACCGCCGATCTCGACAAGTACGCTTTCGCGGCGGATCACCCATCTCTCCATGGTCTTCCTCCTACCATCGTCAGCGTCAGCGAGCTCGACGTCTTGCGCGACAGCGCTATCGAGTGGGCGACAAGGGTCATGCGCGACAGCGAGAAGGGAGCTGAGCTACATGTGAGGCTCTCCAGAAACGACCGATTGATCCAGCTAACCCTTCTCGAACGGCAGGTCTATCGAGGTGCTTATCATGGATCGAGCGGCGCTGTCCCGTCGGCGGCGGTCAGTCGAGCACAGGATGAGAACCAAGTTCGCTTCCTATGCGCTGCACTCGGATTGTAGCTCGTCAAACGTGTGCAATGATGTGCCATCGCTCTTGAGTCTGTTTCACGTCCGCTTTCGGTGAGCTTTGGCGCGAAAGACATTCCGCCGAACTCGTCGCCGAGGTCTGTTCGCTCCGTCCAAGTGAAGTGCTGCTCTCCTACGTCCCTCGAGAGGTGCTCCAAAATGAATCGTTCACTCACAACGCTACAGCTTCAACCCTGCAGCCATGTGTTCGATTTCAGCCGCCTGTACTGCTTGCAGCTCGGTCCTCGCTCGCCGAGCGGCTTGCTCTCCCAAGACTGTGCGCTAGACCCGGTCGCTCTCGCCCGCCTGCCGTTTCCTGTTCATTTTTCAACCGTTCTGTCTATCTCTCGAGCTCGCGGGGACTCCACGGAGCCGAACGAAGACCCCACGCCGAGGAGGTGCTAACTCCGTTTCGCCCGTTGCTGCTTCTCTTTGCCTTCGAATTCTAGCTCTTCCGCTCTCTACTCACAAAGGGCTCTACACTCACCTACATCGAACCCCTCTACATCACCAACATGGTCTCCAGCACCTCAAACGGCTCTCACTCGAACGGTCACTCGAACGGCTCGCACTCGAATGGAGCGACGCCCTACACCTACTTGCACGAGCCAGGCTTCCAACAGACTCACAAGCGCATTATCATCGTCGGAGGAGGCATGTCGGGCATTCAGATGGCTTACACGTTGAGTCGCAAGCACAAGAACGTCGAGTTTGTCATCTGTGAGGCCTTCTCCTCCACGTACATCATGCAGAGCTGATGATGACTACTTTCCGTACTCTCTAGACGAGGAATGCGACTCGGAGGGCGGCACTTGGGTGAGTTCCGTGGCTCGAATCGTCGATGCGCTCTTCGCCGAGTTTCGCGGGTCGAAGAGCTGACTCCCGACCATTCATAGACGCGCAACCGCTACCCTGGAGTTCAATGCGACGTATACTCTGCGGTGTATCAATTCACTTGGGCCCCGAACCCTCGCTGGAGCAAGATCTACGCCGAAGGAGGCGAGATCCTCAATTGTGAGCTACCGTTCGTTTGAGCCCCATTATGGGCCTCTTTGCTGATCGAATACTGTCTTATAGATATTCGCAACACCGTCTCCGACTTTGGTCTCTCCAAGTTCTTCCGCCTTAAGCACAAGGTCGTCGGCGCCTCCTTCTCTGAGGCCAACGGCAAGTGGTCGGTCGACGTCGAAGGCCCCGGTGGACGCTTCACCGATACTGCAGATATCTTCATCTCTGCTATGGGCTGCCTCAACCTCTGGAAGTGGTGAGTTCCTCCCTTCAGCGAGAGTTCAGTGGGCCGAACTCGGCGCCGAACTTTGAACGTCGAGTGCTGACCTTCCTTTCCGTCCTCCCACAGGCCTCAGCTCCCCGGTCGCGAGCTCTACAAGGGCACCCTTCTTCACTCCGCGGCTTGGCCCGAGGGCGGTATGGAGCAACTCGCCGGAAAGCGAGTCGCCTGCATCGGAAACGGCGCCTCGGCGGTTCAGCTCGTACCCTCCATCGTGAACGCTGTCGGCAACCTCGACTTCTACTTTCGCACCCCAGGATGGATGGGAGGAAAGCCTCGTAAGTGGTGCTTGCTCTCGCTGCCTTCATCGTCGACGCCCGAGCTTTCCTCTCGCCGCCGCTTTCGGTCTACGCATCCCGAACTCACCCTCACCCTCTCTCGCCCGTTCAGCTCCCGGCACGCAGGTTCTCAACTCCGACCACACGCCTACTTTCCACTACACCGAGGAGCAGAAGCAGAAGTGGGCGGCTGACCCAGCTTCCTTCATGGCCTATCGCAAGGCGATTGAAGCCGAGTACGATCACGGCCTCTGGGGCGCTCTCAACCGCGACAACCAGTACCAACACACCCGACGTGCCGCCATGCAGGCGCGAATGGAAGCCAAGATCGCCGACCCCGAGCTCCGAAAGAAGCTGATCCCCGACTTTCCTGCTGGATGCCGAAGGGTCACGCCCGAAGGTGAGCTGTAGCGCCGAACTCGCCCCAACGTCTCTCTTTCTGACCGAATCCCGCCTCATTATTCGCAGATGGTTTCCTCGAAGCTCTCCAAGTCCCTCAGACCGAGGTTCTCAACACCCCTCTCGCCGCCTTCACGGAGAAAGGTCTGCTTCTCTCGACCGGCGAGGAGCGCGAGTATGGTGCGTACAGCCTCGTCTAAGGTCGCAAAAGCAAGAGCTTACTCTCTATTCTGCTACTAGATGTGATCATCGCTGCTACCGGATTCGAGACCAACTTTCGCCCTCCCTTCCCCATCCGAGGTCTCGGCGGCGTCGACTTGGCGACGAAGTGGACCGAGGACTACGCTCAATCGTTCGGCGGGGTCGTCGTCGACGGATTTCCCAACTACTGGTGCTTCATGGGACCCGCCTCGCCCGTCGGGCAAGGCTCCATTTTGAGCGCTATCGAGGTGAGCGAAATGTTCGGCCGAGGTTTCGACGGTCGCTGACCCTGCCTTGCCACAGATGCAAAGCCACTACTTCTCGCAGCTGCTCACCATCGTACAAGAGTCCCGCATCAAGTACCTCGTTCCAAAGGCGGAGCGCGTGGCTCAGTACAACGAGCACTTGCAGTCACTCATGCCCGACCTCGTTTGGACGTCGCCCTGCAACTCGTGGTTCAAGGATGGACCCACCGGGCGCATCGTCGCGGGATATCGTGAGTATTTTGTTCCTCCTTCTGTCTCTCTCTTCCGCTTGAGGTGCCCCCTCTCGCCGCTAGCGCCATCGCCGAACTTCGAGCTCACCAAGCCTCTCCTCCCTCTGCTCCCACTCACGACCTCAGCTGGAAGCATGTGGCATTGTGAGTCTCTTCCGAGTCGTTTGATTCGATTCGAAGCTGACCTGTGTCCCATCTACAGACTCCAAGACGATTGCGAAGCCGAGGTTGGAGGACTTCGACATCAGCTGTACGAGCTCGCTTCGCTTCGCTTTGAGGAGACGCCGCTGACTCAACTTTCTTCTACAGACCAGCACAAGAACCCCTACACCTATCTCGCCAACGGATGGGTCGATGGAGAGGAGGACTTCACCTACACGAAGCCCGAATCTGGCCTCAACTCCCTTCCTTGGACTCAGTACCTCTCCACTGGCGCTCAGTAGACCTCAGGAGTAACACCCCCCTGATGAACGAAGATCTGCACTTAAGTATCCCTCTTTGATGAGACCGGTCTTCCCCCGCGAACACACTCCCGTCGACTCTCTCGCCGAGCTCTCCTCTCGCCGAACACAAAAGGGCGGGCTGAAAGAGAGCTCCTTTCACGACACGAGAGCACTAATAATGATACGACGAAGACTGAGACCGAGCTAGAGCACTGATACCGATCTACAACGAAACCTCGCGACGTACGAACCACCGACCGCCCAATCCGCTCTTCACCAGCGCTCCTCGACCCAGGCAGCGTTCTCCCTCACCACACCTACACTCCTGCCCTTCCCCAAGATCTCCTTCCTCAGATCCTCCCTGTCAACCTCCATCCCTGCCGGCCTAGGGCGGAAGCTCTTCCTCGGCGAACGAAGCGAGGCGAGGTGAATGAAGCGGTCGTCGTGCGTCGAGTTGTAAGGGGTGTGCTCCTCGATCTGCTCCTCAGTTTCCTCCGAGACCATGGCGATGGCGGCGTTGAGAGGTGAGATGCGAGTGCTGAGACGGGGGCGAGAGGAGGAGGGGAAGGAGAGGCCCGTCGAGTCGAGAGGAGAGGGAAGACGGTCGGAGGCGAAGCTGGAGGTGGGGTGGAAGGAGGGGAGAGCGCTAGCGTGTCGCATGGAAGGGCGAGCGGCGGAGCTGCTGGACGGCCGCTTAGGGAGAGGCGAGCGGGCGAGGGGAGCGGGAGGGTTGGAGAGCGCCGAGCAGCGGGACTCTGAACGGGGCGACATCCTCTTGAGCTCGTCGACCTCACTGAAGAGCATGCCAACCCGGTCCTGGCGCAGACGGTGCGTGGTGCGAGCGGCGCGGGATCCATGGTCGACGGGAGCAGCGGGCGAAGGAGTGGACGAAGCGACTTCGGCGATGAAGGGAGAAGGAAGCTCGAGAGTGGGGCTTGGAGGAGGGGAGGAGGGAGGCGAAGAGGGGGAGGAATCCGAGTCCGAGCTGCTGCTGTAGCTGTCCGAGTCGTCGTCCGATGAAGTGAAGAGCTGCTCCGACTGCGCGTCCTCGGCGTCGTTGGTAGTCGCCTCCTCCTCGAGCTTCTCCTTGGTGAAGGTGTCCTCCTTCACATCATGACTACTGGCTCCCTCAGTGACCTCCTCCACCGCTAGCGAAACCTCGGCTGGCTCGGGCAAGCTGACTTGCGACTCGGCGGCGCCACTGATGCTGAGCTTGTGCTCCTCCTCGAGGACGACGGGCGATTCGGCGTGCGAAGAGGTGCTGAGAGCGTAGGTCATGGTGCACTCGAGCTCGGCGATCTGTAGTGCGATACAAGGAGGCGGGTCAGCTCGTGTACTCTGATAGCGGAGAGGGCCAGGAATGTGATGGGAGCGAGTGAAGGAGCAACGCACCTTGAGAGCGACGGGGGAGGTGCTTTGCGAGACGAGTACAGGCGAGGAGATGGTGATGATGTTGCGCTTGCTGTTGGTCTTCTTGCTGAGCTTGGAGCGGAGCTTGTTGGTGAGAGAGGCGACTCGCTTGAAGAGCTTGACGGCCATGGTGATGGAGAGCGGAGAGGAGGGCTGTAGGGTGATAGAGGTGTGTGCGAAGGGAGTTGCTGTCGAAGAGGCGAGCGCACGAAGAAGCTACAGAATCCGAAAGCGAGAGAGCAGTGAGAAGTAGGAAGGAAAGAGACGACGAGCACCTCTCGCAGGGTTTTTGTAGGGCTCTGGCTTCGGCTCGCCGAGAGATGGCTGGCCTGAGTCTCGACTACAGCGTGAAAGCTGCATGTCGGTAGGGGTACAGCGCAGTAGACTAGCCCTCCGAGCAGCAATGCTCCCTCCGAGCAAGTCCCTTCCAGCCCTCGAGTGCGAAAGCTCCTCTCCTGCGTCCTGTCACAACTCGACAGCTGGCTCATCCGACATCGTAGAAAGGGAAGGAGGGGAGACCGACCGAGTTGGGGGATGGAAAGAGACGTCCTGCCTGCGTTTCGGGCCAGCAGCAGCCCTCCTCCCACCTCGGCGACGACGAAGCCGCTTTTCCTCCGAAGCAGTCGGCCTCGCGGGGCTACGGAAGCATCCAGTAATCCATTTACCACCTTTCTGCGCTTCTGAGACCTCCTTGAGAGCCCTCCTGCTCCTGCAGACCTCCCAGCTAAGGTTGAAGGTGACCGAGGGATAGGGGCCGCGGCGAAGAAGGCCGTCCGTTCTTCCTTCTTCCGTTGCAAGGAGAGGGTAGGGATGGGCTGTACATCCCTCTCACCAAGCGTGGGACTCCTTCGAGTCGACGGCCAGCATGTTGAAGCTCTTCCTCCCCTCCTTGCGAGCCTCTGCGCTTCGAGAGGGCAAGCCGAGCAGGTGTAGTGCTGAAGCAAGGACATTTTGGAATAAAAGGGGAGTGTCGGCGAGAGCGAGAGAACAAGCAAAGATGTGCGAGAAGGCAAAGAGGGCTCGAAGAACACGTCGAGCGCTTTTCCTGCGATCAAGCCGGCCATTACGCCCGAGTACTAATCGCCGAGTTAGTCCTTGGGACTAATGGTCAATTGTGGCCGGGCATACTTAAGTACAGCCGCATCGAAGGAAAGAGGAGCTTCGCCTCTGTAAGTCATGAGCTACACCTTCAGATCTGCAGCAAAGCCTTCACAAGACTTCGCCCGAGCCGTTTCCCCTTCCTGCGCCGAGCGCTCCTTTGCTGCTGCCTGCGAGCGAATCAGCTCAATCTTCCACTTTGGAAGCATCTTCGACTCCTTATAGATCCTTTATCCCTCATCACCCTGCACCGCTTGGTCGTGTCGCCTCAAAAGGTTGCTCAGCCTCGAGCCTCGGCGCCGATCCGTCGCTGCTCCCTTCTCCCTCGTGCTTGCCTCTCCCTCCGCCGTCGCCATCGCCCGTTCCGCTCTCAAATGAAGGTATGATCCCACACCCGTAGCAAGCGGGCTGTTCCGCTCGTTCGACCGTGCTATCGAGCTCCGACTCGACCGACTCGGCCTCCGAGCTCCTCCCTCCGTCCTCGACAACCAGCTCGAGACAGAAAACGACTCACCTTCGGTTGAGAGTTCTAACAGCTTGATTCCTGCTTGTACTTGGCGTAAGGTCGACGTTGGGGATGTGATAAAGGTCAGCTCACTCGACTTGGCGAAAGGAGAAACGGGCCCGCCGCTCTCCCTCCCCTTCGCTCTCCCTCAGCCGAAGCGTACGCGGGACCCGACGCAGCAACAGACTATACTGGCGTGGTCGGGGACTCTCGGGAGTCATTAGCTTGCCCACCTCCCCGTGCGAAGCGTCAATTCGGACACTCGCTGGTGGCTCGGCGGTACAAACCTCGTCCCTCGCCTTCCCAAACCCCATAGCTCTAGAAGCCCATCTTGACGGAAGGTTGTACTTGAAAGCTCCGACGCTGTTGGGTGCTCAGGAGGGCGCAGCGGGGAGAGAGAAAGGACTCGCCTTCATTTGAGAGGGAGGCGCCGAGTCGGAGAGCGAGCCCTTGCGAGCTGAAGCTGTAGGCTAAGCAAGGAAAGGGTCAGCGCATCGCTCTAAGTTGCTCTCTGGATCCTCGGTGCAGAGGTGTAGCCCGCCTCCCTCCCCTGCTAGCCCACCTGCTGTTGCTACCCTCCCCTCCCTCACCACCTCGCTCGCTCGCTCCCGCGCCTTGTACCCCGACGAGCGAGCAGCAAGAGCAGCACGACTCACCTCTTGAACATCCTAGTATCGAGCGAGAGCGCCGAGAAGGAGAAGTAGCTCGTAAGCTGTAAGAAAGGGAGAACTTGTAGCGCGCCTCCCGTCGACGCTTGATGAGGAGCACTTGCTCGCGGCTCCTCGGTTGCGAAGGGGTGCTGACGAGCAGACAACGCTGTAGGTATCCACCACGAAGGATGGCTCGGGGTCGGCGGGAAGGCTATAGCGGTCTTCCCATCGCTAAGGAGGAGCAGAGGGAGCGAGCTCCTCGGGCGCTCTATCTCAGCCGAGCGCTCAAAGAGCAGCATCGAGCTGTTGGGAGGCTCAAGCGGTTGTCCCAGGATAGTGAGTGAGATACTCCCACAGCCCCCGGAGGGAGGAGCACTTCTCTGCAATCCTTCGCTGAAAGAGAGTTGGAGGTCGACGAGCACTCCACTCGAGGGAGAGTCGGGCCTTGATCCAAGGTGACAGAGCCCTTTCAGTAGAGCCTGTACAACGCGAGCGAGAGCACCACGCGAGGGTACTGCACGCAACGACCACTCGAGAAGAATGTGGCAGGAGAGAAAGAAGCGAGAACTGGAAGCGATTTGGAGACCTCCCCAAGCTCGGACCTCCTCGCTTCGCCGTCTCCTTGACGACCGAGCTGTAAGTCGATAGATTGAGGTCAAAGTCAATCTCAGACGTGCTACAGAACCATTTGAAGTCCCTCGCAGGTCTCTGCGGCTTCCCCCTCGCCTCTCTGGACCTCGGCGCAAGAAAATAAGAGAATCGGACAGACCGAGATTTTTGAGTTCACTCTATGCAAGGTTGTTAATGCTACTTCACACCCTTTCTCCTCCCCTACAAATCCTTCTTGACCAAGGCCTCCTCAGCCTTCTTCTCCTCCTCGAGCTCCAACAGCCTCTTCTCCTCGGCGCGCCTCGCCTCCCTGCGCTCAATACCGCGAGTAATGACGGGCTTGGGCTGGTTGTCGGCGAAGAAGTACTTGAGAACAATCTCGGCGATCCATGATCCTCCATAGTCGAGTACCATGACGGTGCAGAGCTGGAAGCGGAACTGAAGTAGCAACGAGGAGACAGGTCAGCGGCGAGCTAAGACGAGTTGACGAGAAGGCAAGACGTACCGAGCTCTTCATCTCGACGAGTTGGAGCCAGCGGTTGAACTCGGGGACAAAGTCGGTAGCTCCCGAGAAGGCCACGGCGGCGACTCCGAGCAGGCCGTAGTAGAGCGCCGAGTTCTCGGTGATGCCCTCACGGAAGGGACGTCCCTGCAAGGAGGAGCGATCAATCAGCAACTAGTGAGGGAGAAGCGAAGGCGCCAACGAGGAGAGGCGCACCTGGAAGTTGATGGCGAAAGTCGAAACTTGCTGCGAGAGCGAGATGAGGTAGATGGCCGAGTTGAGGAGGTTGGGCGAGTACTTGGCCTCGAGGTCGACGGGGATGTCGGCTCGGCTGTTGGAATCATGCAAGATCAGTACAGAGCGCGGCGGCGGCGCTAGAGAGACAAGGAGGAACTCACGGCTCGTACTGCTCGCAGAGGTTGGTGAGGTAGAGGAAGGCGACGACGTGGATGGCGAACTGGGCGAGAATCGAGAAGACAACGTAAACGTTGAAGATGCTGCTCAGAGGTCGCTCCTTGGAAAGCTTGTCGACGGGCTGTGAGAGCAAGGCGAAGGTCAGCTTTTCGTTCTCGGCTCGACGTGCGCTTCATTCGAAAGCGGGGATTCTGAAGGCGAGGAAGAAAATGGAAAGGAGACCTACCCGAGCGCGGGAGATGCACATGAAGCAGACGCTCATGAGGATACCGGTGATGGTGACCTGGTAGTCGCCGAACTTGATGCCTTGAAGGTACTGCACGCTCAAAGCCCAGGCCGAGATGAGACAGTTGAGGGCGAGGATCTTGTACATCTGAATCGTGGCGACGAGGGTGCAGCGACCTTGACGGATGATGTTGACGATGGCGACTACGTTGGAGAGCTTCGAGGTGAAGGGAGCGGCGACCGAGGCGTCTCCGAGCTTGATCTGAGGGACTTCCTGCTCCTCCTCCATGCTGCTGAGCTGGTCCATGATAGCCGAGGTGTCAAACTGTGGAAGCAAGAAGACGATCAGCCTACGCGAGCTCAGCGCAAAACGGCGAGAAGCGCACCTTAGTCGCGACTCCAGCCTTGCGGTCGGCTCCAACGGCGGCAGCAGCAGCCTTTTGAGCGGCGACAGCCTCGGGGTACAAGTCGGCGATGATGGCAGGAACGGGAGGAGGAGGTTGCTTGAAGCGAGCGGTGATGTTGAGCTGCTGCTCGTAGATCTTCTTGGCGCGCTCCTTCTTCTGATGCTCAAGGATGGCCTTGAGGTCGTCCTCGGTACCGTTGAGGAGGGCGACTCCAATGTTGGCTTGCTTGAGAGCTCCGACGTCGTTGGTACCGTCTCCGGCCATGAGGGTGATGTAGCCGAGCGACTTGAGCGTCGTGAGGATGAACTCCTTCTGAGCTGGCGAGACGCGAGCGTAGACCCAGGTGTTTTGGACGAGGATGTGCCACGACTCGGGCTGGTCGGCGTATTGACGAAGGGCGGCGCCGGTCATGCAAATGTCGTACTTCTCGAAGAGGGAGACGTCGAGGGGCGCGTCGGGGCTGACGGGGATGACGACCGACTCGTCGGGAGTCCTCCAGGTGAGGTCTGTTGGAGGGAGAAAGGTCAGCTCGAAGTCCATGATCCTACGAACGCGATGCAACTCACCCGACTCGCTAGTAGCTCCCTCGCGCTGGTCGAGGATGAGAACATCGCGGTCGACAATTTCGACCTCGCGAGCGACGTGAGCGGCGGTAAGAGGATTATCTCCAGTGATCATGACGCAGCGATGGGAAGAGTCGTTGAGGTCGCGAAGAGTCTTGATGGCGTCGGGCTTGAGAGGGCAGTGGAAGACGAGGAAACCGGCGAATTCGAGCTCGGCCTCGACCTTCTCGCGAGTGATGGTGGTCATCTGGAAGCAGAAGCGACGTGTCAGCATCGAGCGAAGAAGCTCAACAGCAGGATCAAACTGCCACTCACCTCCTTGTTGCCGAGGTCGACCCACTTGTATCCGAGGGCGAGGACACGAGATCCGCGCTGAGCGTACCACTTGTAAGTCGATTCATAGTCGGCAGGGATAGACCTGTACATCTTCTTGAGCGTCTCGGGAGCACCCTTGACGGCGACGAGTCCACGCTGGCCGCTCTTGGGCGAGTTGACAGTCGAGATGGTCGACATGCGCTTGAGCTGCGAAGAGAATTGGAAACGACGCTTGACGGTGACCTGAGCTTGGTGGATCGAGTCGGATCCCTCGGTGGGAGCAATCTTGTCGCCGGCCGAGAGCTTCCAGTTGAGAGCGTCGAGGGTCGTCTTCTCCATGGGATCTCCGACGACTCCATCGTCGAGGAGGACGAGGGCGTGGGCCGAGGCGAGGGTGAGGGCAGTCTCGTAGGCGGTATCCTTGATGGCGACGAGCTCCTTGGGGTCCTTGGGGCTGAGGAAGCGAAGAGAAAGTCAGCGAGCAGCTCGGCCAGGCAGCGAAGATGAGTCCTTACTTGACGCCGACGACTCCCTCGACGACGAGGTTCTCTCCAGTGATGGTTCCGGTCTTATCGAAGCAGCAGATGTCGACGCGTCCAGCGAAGGGGATGCGGAAGGGCTCAGTGCAGAAGATGGCTGCGAGGGGGTTGAACGGGTCAGCTTTCGCTCTCGGCGACGAGCTCGCTCGACACTCACAGAACTTGGACAAGGCGACGAGGGAAGCGTTGACAGCCATCGAGAGCTCCATGGGAAGCTCAGGAGGGACAACCGAGGTGATGATGATGACGCAGTCGAGGAGAAGCTTGGAGCGCTTGCGATCCTGTTCGACACCTGTTTTCGCCGAAAAGTTAGCCAATTGCCTTCCGAAAGCGCGGGCACAAAGACCTACCCTTGATCCAGACGTAGGCACTGGCGGCGAGGGCAAAGACGAGGAGGAAGGCGATGAAAAGGAAGCTCTCGAGGTTGTTGGCCGAGACGGTCTCGGTGGAGAAGATCATGGTCCTGATGAGCTGTCCCTGCGAAGTACCGAAACCGGTGCGAAGAACGACGGCGAGGCAGCCACCATCGGGGGCTGTTGTGAGTGGGAAAGTCGGAAAGTCGGTCAGCGAACGGAGGCCGAGGTCGAGTAAGCTTGCGCAAACGCACCAGCGAGCTTCTCCTTGGTGTCGATACCGGTAGCCTGGAGGACCTTGGTTCCACCGAAAAGGACACTGTTGCGGTCGACGCCATCAATGTCGAGGGGCTCGGATCCAGGACGAAGCTCGACCGATTCCTTGAGGAGGGGGGTCGACTCTCCCGAAAGCATGGCCTCGTTGACGATGCAGGATCCACGAAGAAGGAGGAGGTCACAGGGGACTCCAGAGTCTTCCTTAGTGCGGACTGTGGGATTGAGAAGTCAGCGAAGAGCGAGGCGAGGAAGTGCGCCGAGAAGCTCACCAATTGAAACGAGGTCGCCGGGGAGGAGCTCGTCGGTTTGGATCTCGATCCACTTGCCCTCGCGGCGAGTCTGAATGGCGTAGGGCTTGATGGACATGGAGCGGAACTCTCCTACGGTGCGAAGGCGCTGTTGGAAAAGGCGAAAGGTCAGCTCGGCCTTGCTCTTTTCCAGCTCGAAAAGGACTCACCTGGAAGCACGTGGTGCACTCGAAGACGATGAGCATGAACAGGGTGAAGAGCGAGTAGTACCAGTACTCGTCCAAGCACCACAAGCCCACGCAGAACACCTGGAAAACGAAGAAGGGCGCGACGGCATGCTCGGCGAAGAGCTCGGCAAAGGTGGGAACGGGGATGTCGAAGATGTTTTTGCCAAAGTCGCGGCGCACGGCATCGACCTTCTCGGCCGTCTCGAGTCCCTGGGAGGGTTGGAACGTCGAGAGAGGGGGAGCGGCGTCGCAGGGGTAGGCGATGCGCGAGAAGGAGCGAGTGTCGGGCGAGAAGAGGTACTTGTCGCGTTGGTAGGAGAAGTAGATGAGAGGGTAGGTTCCGGGACGCTGTTGTTGGATGCAGTAACTTGTGAGTTTGAGGTGCAACTTGAGCGCGAAGAGTAGAAAGGGATGGAACGCACCTCGGTCCGTTCGAGCCTGACAATCTCTCCCTTGCCGCGATGCAAATGAGGGATGACCTTGATCTTTTGAGCCGTATCAATGTCGGTGACCTGCAGGAGAAGGAGCGTGAGCTTTCTGAGGGCGAGCGCACGCGTAATCGCCGGCTGAGGTGGATGGAAGGCGGCGGAGGGCGGTTCGACGTACATGTCTAGCTTCTCCGCGCGAACGGAAGCTGACGCTCCAACGAGTGAAGAGGAACGAGAGGGCGTGACCTCCGAACAAGACGATAGAGAGGAGGAAGGACCATTCTACACGTAGGGGAAGGTCAGCTTCGGGGGCGAGTTGAACTGCTGTAAGAGAGCAAGTAGAGACTGACCGATTGATTTGATGTACTTGTCGTAGTTACCATAGAAAGCGTAAGCGGCCAAAGGGTAAGCTACAAGCCAAGGGCCTATGTAGACCCTGGCGTAGAGGGGGAGGGGGGTGACCAACGTTAAGGCTTGAACGTCGGGAGAGGTTACATCCACTTGACCCCGAGGGAACGGTGCTGTCTTGAGTGGAGCCATGTTTCTGTACCAAATCAGGTCGAACTTGGGGACAAGTCGACGAGAGGAAGCGGCGAAAGGGAGACAGACCCTTGGCTGGAGACGATTCGATTCGACTTGAAAGTTGCGGCTTTGATTCCCGCCCTTTCACCTCGAGATTAAGCACGATGAGTTACGCCTACAGCGACAGTGGTTCAGAGAGCGACAACGATGCACCCGAACAAGTGAGCCTCTCTACCGCCAAACAAGGTCAACTACAACAACAGAGGGAAACCGACCTTAAAGCTCAAGCGTAAGTACTCGCCATCCTTTTCGCAACCCTTCCAACGAACCTCTCCCAGCTGACTCTGTACTACATCAACAGAGCTGCACAAGCAAAGAAGGCCAAGAATAAAGCTACAGATGCCAAACGCAAGCAGGCAAAGAAGGGCAAAGCAAAGGTCTTTGACCAGGACCAAGTCGAGCAGGACGATGCAGAGGAGGAAGACCAACAGGAGCAGGAGGAGCCAACAGCTCCCACCGCCAGTTCATCCAAGATCAACTACCTCGACGAATCCCTCTTTGCTTCCGCCGCGGCTCATTACGAACCAGAGCAGCAACCCGAGGCGGGCAAGGGCAAGATGGCGGCGAAACGACTGGCGAGGGCGGAACGACAAGCTAGGAATGCTGCTGCTGCTGAGAGGGCTGCACAGATTGGTGAAGGTGGTGCTAGGGATGTCGGGTGAGTCGTCTTGTCCCTCGTTTCGTGCTTGACCCTGCTCGGCGCCGAGCTGACCCTTTCACCCCTCGCCCTCGCTTCTCTTCAACAGCAACCTCACCCTACAACATCTCCCCACCCCCTCCCACACCTCCCACTCCCTCGCCTCGACCTCCCTCCCTTCCCACACCTCAGCCACCAAATTCCTGACCAACCGCCTCTACTCTAAAAAGCGTCAACTGGCAATCTTGGACGCTGGCAAGCCTCGTACGGCCGAGGAATCGGGTCGCAAGCGCAAGAAGAAGAGCGGCATGAGTGCTGAGAGTCGCGCGTTGTTGGGCATGGGTATTGATGATGGTGCTAAGGAGAAGGAGGACGCCGAGGAGAAGGAGAGGAATCGCAAAAGGTCGTTGTTGCTGCAGGCTGAGGGAAAGAGGAAGCCTGGTGAGCTTGAAAGAAGGATCCAAGGCGATATTCTCGAGCTGTTACTGACCCCTCGGACCCATCCACAGCCGCTCTCGCTCGACCATTGGCATCGGCTCGGTCCAAGGGCAAGCCCGCCAGTCAGTTCGCCGTCTCGACCAGGACGAGGTAGATTCATGTGTGGTGGTACTCGCTCGATCGTGTATGTAAAGCTAGGCTCTCCGTTTTCGCATCGAGCTCGCACTTGGAGAGAGTTCGCCTCGGTCGATTCCTGCTCGTCGGCTCTCCTTCTCCCGCGCTCGACTCGAAGCTGAAGTGACAACATAGCCTCGTCTGCCTTCTATTGCACGACGAGATATTCTCTTGATTCGGTTCTGGGGCACATAATATCGGGGATTCTTGACCGTTCGTTTCGTAACTCCTTCAAAGCTTCTTGATGCCAACCTCGGCGCCGCGAAGCTTGCTGTAGTAGATGAGCGAGAGCACGACGTCTGTTCGAGAGAGGGGCGATCAGTACAAGTCGCAGCGAGTTCGAGAAGAACACGTACAGGCCTCGAGGAGGTCCTTGATGCCGAACAAGAGCGCCTGCGAGAGGACAGCCTTGGTAATCTGCGCTTGCATGCCCTGTAACAGCGACCGTGATAGCAGGTCAGCTTCCACCTCCTCTTCCAAACGAGCACCTCGACGCACCTGGTACCATCCCGCAAAGCCATTCTGCTTGTACTCCTGCCTCAGCACGTCCAAAGCTCCCGAGTAGCGCTCCTTCCTCTTCTGCTTGGGCAGTAGCTTGGCCTTCTCCGAGGGAGCGCCGATGGAAGCCTCCTCGTCGGGTGCGTCGTCCTCGTACTTGGCTTGTAGACGGGTCTTGGCCATGCTGGGCAGGTGGAGCGAAGGGTCAGCGCCTGAAGATGAGCGCCGAGAGGTCAAGAAGCGGGCTCACATGTAGGGGTAGGTGACCTGCGAGGAGGGAGAAAAAGGTGAGCACGATACTTTGACTCGATATCTTTACCATCACTCACCACCGTCGCCATCGTCTTGCTCAACGCTCCAATGACGAAAGCCTTGCCCGGGGTCATCTTCTCCCCCTCCTTCAAGAAGGCAGTCTTGAGCCTTTCAAACATGCCATAAGTAATAGCAGGGTTGATGGTCAAAACCAACGAAGGCTTGAGTCCCCTCCACAAGCCCGTGATGCCATCGTCGGCGAGAATGTCCTTCAAGGTCGTGAGGAACGAAACCGACTTGTTGGCGAGTTGTTGGCGCGTCGCGATGACCGAGACGGGGATGGTGAAGAGTTGGGCGAAGGCAGCTGCTAGAGCGCCCAGAGCGAGCTCGGTGCTGGTAGGAAACAGAGGGTAAGCCGAGCTGCCGAGTCGCCGAAGGGAGCGCCCTACTTACACCGTGTTGAGGGCCTGCACCGTAGGGAAGCGCTTCAAGTAGGTCCTTCGAACGATGGTGTACCAGTAAAAGTAGGCACTAGGGAATCGTCACGAACCAAAGTCAGCTCTCGTTACCCGCGCATGAAAGGTCGAGCGTCTCCGCAACGACCTCTCGTCGGCTTCCCAACGCCGTCGAGAGAGACTCACAACTGCATGCTGAAGGTGTTGAGCATGCTAGCTCCAAAGCCTCGGTAGAGCCCTGCGACACCTTGCTGCTTGAGGATGCGGAAGAGCATCTGACGAGCAGAGATGCCCTTGCGAGCCGGCAGCTGGCGAGGGGCTCCGGGGCGTTTGAGCGCTGAAGGGAGCGAAGCTGCTGGTGTGGTGGATGAAGGAGTGTTGGAAGATGAGACCTCGGTTTGAATGCGCGTTTTGATCCTGTAGTGAGCGAGGGATTAGCGAGGGAATCGACGACGGCAAGTGGGGAGAGTGAAATCGAACGGACGTGTCCAGAGGATAGCTGTAGGGGAGTGAGAACGAGTCAGCGAAGGAGATATAGCATCCTACTACAGCCCCTCACTCACACCACAGCGTTGCTCACGCATCCACCGAGGGCACCGGCGCAGGCCATTCCGAAAGGCGACAAGGCTGACATGCTGCAGGCGGAAAAGAGGGCGAGAGCAGGACTTGTGAGGTGGTAGTGTAGGCTGCTAGTCTTGTCTAGTGCTGCTGTGCTTTGTGTTGCGAGTCGGCGAAGGAAGTGAACGAGGAGGATGCAAGAGCGAAACCCGCGCCCGGCTCACAAAGTCAAAGGTCGGTAACCTCGCAACCGGGCTGAGGCAGCTCAGCGCCGAACCTCGCAAAAGCGATTAAGCCCGGGGCTCCTGGTGTATGACGGAAACTTTGTAGATGCAAGGAAGCACAGAACGTTCTTTCAGCGAAGCTGGGACCCTTCGCAGGAATCCCCTCTCTCGGCGACTCTGCTCACCGCCGAACGAAGGAAAGGTTGTACACGGCGATTGATTTACCACTCTGCTCCCATCTACACGTTGGCGACTTCGCCGAGGTACAGCACACCCTCCACTCCTCCCGATACAATGATGGGCTCCTTGGGACTCCAATCGGTCGCGACGACGGTGCCCGTGTGGCCAGGAAGCTGCGAGGGTCAAGCCACGGTCAGCAAGGCAGTCGCGAGGGACAAGTAGAGGTCTCGGGAACTCACCTTGTAACGAATCTCCCCGGTGCTAGCATCCCACACAGTCAACGCTCGGTCGGCGCCGCCAATCGCGACCATACTTCCTCCGCTACCCTCCTGCGTCGAGTGCTTGCTCCAACTCGCCTTCCTCAGCAATCCTTCGAACCCTGCCGGTGCACCGTAGAAGCTTCGAATGAGCCTTGGGTGTGCAGCTGGGTTGGCGGCGTTGACGGTCGGCGCAAAGGGCTGCACCGACCACAGGTGGAGAACCGAGTCCATGGAGGAGGAGAGGAGGTGCGAGGAGGTGGGGGAGAGGGAGAGGGAGGTGATGGTGTCGGTGTGGGAGCGAAGTGAGTAGGAGATGGCGCGCGAGGTGAGCGAATAGACGTGAACGTCGTTGTCGATGCCGCCGATGAAGAGGGATTGGCCATCCTCGGACCATTTCACCTATGGGAGCAAAAGGGTCAGTTCGAGCCTCACATCTCTACAGCAGCACCACTCACAGCAGTGATGGGGTACCCCAGCTCGATAGTATCAACAGCCTCCTTCGACTCCTCCGACCAAACGCGTACCGAACCGTCGTCACTGGCGCTAGCAAACAGACCCTGACCTGCTCCACCGCGCTGAATATCCACGCTGTTGACGATGCCACGGTGCCCACGGAAACGACGAATGACCTCGCCCGACTTGAGGTTGAAGAGGAAGAGGGTGTGGTCGGTCGATCCTGCGAGCAGGGTGTTGTCTGAGGCGAAGGCGATGGAGGTTGGTGCTCCTTTTGGTGTGCGTAGGATGCCGTAGCTGTTGCGAAAGAGGTACAGGTTAGCCTCTGAGCGAGCTCGACGGGCTGGGAGCAACACGCGCGCCAGCCAGCAGCTGCTCGTGCAGGCGCGCCCTCTCCCTTGTTCGACAGGTGTAGCTCACTTGGTGCAGTTGCCGTAGACCTTCCACAGCAGGATCGTCTTGTCCACTCCGGCCGAAGCAATCGACTCGCCGTCTGGCGAGAACTTGACGTCGAGGATTTCGCCTTGGTGGCCCTGTTGTAGAGGGTGATGAGCTGTAGTAGAGTGAGTAGAAGGTTCTACTACTCACCTGCAAGCACATGATGGGCGCCTGGAGTCCTGATGTCCGCCTGACGGTCTGGATCAGCGCTCCCTTGTTGGCGCTGTTGCCATCCGTCGCGGCGACGATCTGCTGTAGTGCAGGATCCTCACTCTCCAGCTTGGTCCGCTTGATGAGCGCTTCTGACTCGGATCCTGGCCGTTTGGACATGGTGACGAGCAAGCTGTGACGAGAAGAGGGGGAGGGAAAGCGAGCAAGTTGGCGCGCCGCTCTCGACTCTCTCGCAGACGTTGGCCTCGCCCCACATCGTTCGCTGTAGCTCTTTCGACGGGTTTAGGAGCAGAGATCCGCTACCCCTCGCCCCTGCACTAGCATCAACTCGCCTCACGGATCCGCCTTCTTCTCCAGCCGCCTCTTCGCTTCGCTCGCGCTCGCAGAACTACATAAGACTTGCTGGGGGAGAGAGATCGAAGCTCGGTAAAGCTACAGACGTGATGCACAACAAATCGGAACACGGAAGCTACCTCGACGCTCTATACCAACCTCTCGCCTTCCTTCTCCTTCTCCTTGCCCAGCTGAGCCGCCTTGGCCTGTCCCATCCTACCCTCCCTAGCCGCATCGAGCCAATCTCCCAACAGCGAGCACGTCCGACTCCCGAGCTCGTACATGCCATCGCTCTTCTCGGTGAACATCTCGATGTGAGCCTTGATTTCGTCCGAGGCGTGCGAGTTGGTGTTGGGCGTGAAGCAGGCGCGAATAGCAGGAGTGTGAGGGAGGAGGCAGAAGGTTCGTTCGGTGGCGTTGGCGGAGGGAGGGAGGAGGGTGTAGAAGCTGCGAGGTCGACAAAGGAAGTCAGCTCGGCGCTCCAAAAGAGAAAAGAGAGGGAAGAGGGCGAAAGAACCGGCTGAAATGCACAGCTAGCACTCCTCAACCGCTCCGACCTAAGTCAACGCGCAATGGAGCTCACCAATGGAACCCGACGCCCTTCTCCGAAGCCTGCACCAGCTCCTGAGTCCGCTTCTCCAACTCGGTCGTCTTCCAGAGCTCTCCGACGAAACTGAGATGACTCGTCGCCCAATTGACGTGCTGCTGGATCGTCTCGCGGTTGTAGTAAGCCGCCCCGGCAGCGCCGACCGCTCCTGCCGCCGCCGCGATGCTGGCGACCGTCGTGAAGGAGAGCCAGGAGGATTTGGCGGCAGGCTTGTTGGCAGATGTAGCGACCTCAGTCTCTTCCTTACCAGCCGAACGAGATGTTGAAGCGGAGGTGGAGGACATGGGAGCGGATGGTGGAGTGGTAGCGCCGCCCGAGCCCGTCGCCGATTTGAAGAGCCCGTAGCCAACGCCGAGGGCGGCGAGAGCGGCTTGACCTTGGGAAGCGAGTCCGATCGCCTTGTCAAAGGTGTTCTATGACATAATAGGGAGGTAAGAAAGCGTCGGTAGCGAAGAGGGAGAGACGACCGCACCTTGAAGACGGCGGGGTGAAGGCCGAGGAAGGGAGAATCGTACGCAATGACGCCGAGGATGGGCAGAGCATCGGAGCTTAATGTCGAGAGTACAGTGTCTGCGATGACTAGCCCTCCCATCCTGTTTGAGGACGAAGTTTTTAGCTGCCGGTGTTCGAAGCGCCGAGGTCCTCGAGCCAACTTACGAGTGACCTAAGAGCACCACCCTCGTTGGCCCGGTACCCTTGAATGTACTTTTGCGCTCGGCAATGAGGGTCGTAAGCCAAGCTACGTGGTTGTCGACTGTACGAGTGAGGTGGCGCGCGAAGGGAGGGTCGTTAGCTTCGTGCTTCTCTTTACGGCTGCTCGACCGAGTCAGGGAGCCGGGGAACTCACCAGCAGTAACAAGCTCGCCTCTCGTATCGTAGGGAGGGTACACAACAGCCTGCACCTCGACACGAGGCTGCGCTTGCGAGAGGATGTGTTGAACTCGAGCCGGGAATTCGCCAAACGTGTCCGCTGTTGTAGTGCAAGAGGTGGTGAGCTCGAGTGAGTGCTAAGATATTCGTGTGATGCTCACCTCCGCCCTTGAAACCGTGCAAAAAAACGAGAAGAAGCAGCTCCTCGGGTGGCATCCTCGTTGATCCGGTCCTCGAAAGGTGGGGGTAACAAGCTGCAGGCCTAGACGAGAGTGTCGGAGCTGTAGCGGAGCGAAATAGACTTCTGTAGGTCGCTATAGGCTGAGACGGCGAGTTGACCAGGTTGACGTAGGAGGCCGACCTTCGAGTTGAAGCGAGTCGCTCCTTGGCTCCCGCCTCATCTCTCGTCTTTGCTCGCTCGACTCGCTTCGCTTCCAACTCAAGTGCGCTTGTTGAAGCCTCCTCTCAGCACCTGCTGCTCGACGTCCAACCTCTCCCTTCGTCGCTGCTGGTCTCGTCAAGCTGCCAACTCTCAAACGCGTGAAGCTGCTCTTGCGCTTGCTCGTTGCTGGAAAGGTGAGTTCGAGTTGGCGCCGTGATAAGTTTACTATCGTCGTGAGCTCACGCTGATTCTTCCTGATATCCCCTTCACCAGCTTTCCTCCCCTCACACGCTCCGCTCCTCACCTTTCCCCTCGCTCCTTTCCCCTCGCTCGTTCGCCATGGTCCCCACCCTGCCTCCCGAAATCATCGACCGCATCATCGGACTCGCAAAGGGAGGACCCTTCGACTACCATGCGCCGGCGGCCGCCTGCGCGCTGGTGTGCAAGGACTGGCTCCCTGCCGCTCGTTGGGCGCTGTACCGCTCCTTGGGCGTCGCTGGCGAGAAGTTCCTCGACGCCTTCGGGTCCTCCTACCTGCCCATACGCTACATCATGGGAACCGGCAACTTTGCCCCTTGGGTTAGGGAGGCGAAGATCCTGCCTTTCGGCTACGCCGAGTCGACCGAAGCGCGATTGAAACGTCTGGATGCGGAGCGCTGCATCACCTCGTCGCAGGTGCTGGTTGTAGCGGTTCAGTGCACGAATCTTGAGAGCTTGACGCTGAGCGATCTTCCCGACGCTACGCTCGAGTGGCTCGTCACCGCCTGCGCTCGTCCGCCCATCGCCTTCCCTCGCCTCCGTCACCTCACCCTCGCCTCTTCCGCAAACGCTCTCGTCGCCCCCTTCCAGACCCCCGCCGACGAACTTCCTGCTGGTATCAACGACTTCTTGGCCGCGATCCCAACACTCGAGGCCTTCAGCTTGGAGGGATACGGCATCGCTACGGATCTTGTCCTGCCCTCCTCCTGTACCTACTTCGTCGTCGAGCTGCGTTTCACCGATGCGGCCAAGCGCAAGTCTCTCTCGTTGAAGAAAGCTCGCCTTTTTCTCGCCCGCGCAATGAGTTTCGGCACCGCGACCATCCCCCCCGTCTCCCCCCTTCAAAAGCTCAGCTTTTCCGGCATCGACGTCAGCTCGGCGGAAGCCAAGGCTATCAGAAAGCTTCTCTCCATCTGCACGCAACTTGTGACCTTTGCTCTGCCCGGGTGCATGGTGGATTTGGTCGACTGGAGTTCCCCTTCTCTCGACCACGGCCGTCTCCGAGCGCTGGACATCCTTCCCTCTCTTCCAATCGGCCTCGATACCCTCTCCGCCACACACGCCTCTGCAGATCTTGTCGCCGAGGGTATCCTCTCCTACCTGCAGGACACCAGTCGCTCGGGAAAGCTTCGCTCGCTCGAGATGAGGCTCGAAGGACACTGGGACGAGCAAGCCATTCGCGACGTTTGCGCCGAGCGTAGGACCTGGCTCAACGGAAAGGCTGCTCGCGAGCCCGAGTAGAAGGAGACGATCAAGGCGAGTTTTCTCGCATGGCTTTCGCGCGTCATTCTCCTTACTGACCTCGCTCTTTCGCAGGTTTGAGTGCGACTGCTTGCTTCGAAGAGGGGACGAGGGGCGAAGCACGAGGACGTTTGTCGACTTGCTTGATGCTGTAATCTCCCGTTTTGCTCTGCGGCATTGAGTGGCCCGTGAGCCCTCGCAGCGAAGCGAACCTCTCTCAAACGATCGCCGAAGCTCGACAACGAGACGGAAAATGCGAACGACAAGTTACTGCTAAGCACTGACTAACAAAAGAAGTGGTACAATCATCGCCTCGTCGTCCTATATCCTCATCGGCAGCGTGCTCGACGAAGGCTCGACTGGCAAAGGCTTCGGCAAAGGCTTGCCGCCGACGTGAACGTACGAGACGGGCGGGCTTGAGGAGACGGGGGTCATGGGCAGTGAGGAGCAGGTGCTCCCTCCCGACTCGCTCTCCAGCTCGATGTCCTCTCTCCGCGAGAGCTCAACGGCGACGACCACTCCATCGGCGACCGACTGGCGAAGGGAGTCGCCCCTCACGGCTCGCTCGTCATGACGGCGCGAGTATCTGGAAAAGGAGAGAGCAAGTTAGCACGATTCTTCTCGTCCTTGAAAGAATCTAACGCACCTCCAACGCCTCTTTGGCCGGGCGGTAGGCGGAGCTGCGTCGAGCACCCACGTCTCGGGGTCGGTCGAGCCCGGTATCCTCAGCTTGCATTCGGCCGCCGACTTCCTAAGCTCCTCGATCTTCTTTGTTCGTTTGGCCTTTTCCTCTGCTGAGCGAGCCGAGTACGATTCGGGATCGCGAGGGTTGCGAAGCTGGATCCGAGGGTTCTCGCCGAGCTCGGCGGCGATGGAGAGGGCGTAGCGGAGGTCGAGAGGGATAACGGTGTTGGTAGGGGCTTTGGCGTCAACTTGGCGAGTGAGGAAGTTGACGAGGTGAGAGGAGACGGCTTCGGCGTGAGTCGACCAGAGCATCGGCGCTCCCCCTTCGAGAACGTGATACTCGAAGTCACTTGAACCGGTGAAGCTGCGACGAGCCTTGTCGACTTCGTCCTCGTGAAAAGCGTAAGCGCAGTCTCCCTGTAACAAAGCAAGATCGTCAGCGACACGGGAGAGCTTTCAGGGAGGGCGAGCACGAACGTGGACGAGGAGGACGGGCGCCGAGATGGTAGCGACGGCTTCAGGAGTGAGCTTGCTAGGCTGTGTGAGGGAGAGGAGTAAGCACGACTCTTATAGGGGAGGAGAGCTCCCACTCACCCAATGGACGTTGTTCATGAGCTCGTAGCCAGCAGGCGCCGACTTGGGATTGTAGCGCCGAGCCATCACCGAAAACGCCTCGTCAATCTTTTCCACGTTCTCAGGCTCGACGCGTCCTCCGGTCAGGGAATGGTAGAGACCAGCGAGCGCCTCCTCGTAGTCCTCGATATCTTTTGGAGTAAGCCAGCTTCGGTCGAGGTCCCTGCGAAGCGAAAGTGAGGTCAGCGCCGAACTCGCTCTGGAGGGCTAAACCTGCAACTCACTCGAAGCTGTCGAGGGCGCTCGGTGTACCAAACATTCCGCAGATTCCAGCGAGCGCCAGCCCCGAGACTTGTTGTGGGAACAGCAGCGCGAACTTGACGGCGACTCGGAAGGCGACGAAGCCGGGTGCGAAGATGAAGGATGGAGGGAGTTGCAGGGCCTCCATAGCAAAGGCGATATCGGCAGCGGCTACGCCGTGATCAAATGAAGGCTTGACCTCGTTCTTGGTCCGTCCTTGAGAGCGCAAGTCGAGGCAGACAATGTTGAAGCGGCTGCGAAGGCGGGGATCGGTGGCTTGGGGGCATTTTGATGTCGTGTCGCACAGCAGAGGGGACAAAATGATGAGAGTGGGCTTGGTAGTCGAGGGAGTCGAGGAGGTTGCGTGGTCGCCAGACGCGTTGGGCTGGTCGGAAGGCGATTCGAGGGCGGGGAGCAGCTCGTAGAACATGTGCACCGCTCCGGGGAGGCTGAGATAAGGCATGCTGTACGTGACTGTGCTCAAGCGACAGCCAACGAGTTGAAACGAGCGCAGGAGACGAAGGGAAGAGAAAGAGAGGGAGAACGAAGATCAGGCCGAGAGGCGGGGCTCACTCTTCGCCTCCAGGCTATAATTTGGAAGCTGTATCATGGCCCCAACAGGCCCTCGGTGTGGCACTCGAATTGAGTGCCGACCATCGGGGCCGCCTCCACCCACCCTTTGAGCAACTTGGAGCTCCGAGCCCAGGCTCTCATCTCGGCCCTCCTTCCCAGTGAGGCAGGAGCAGCAAGTCGAGCACTTGTCCCTCCTCTGCTGAACGGCAACCGAGCCTGCACATCTTCTCTTACCCGCTGCAACGAGACCGAGGTCGATCCCGAGAGAATTGAGGGGGAAAGGTGCTGGGTAAAGGGGGAGGGGAGGGAGCGGGCTGGAAGCCAGGCTTTTCGTTCGCCGAGATGGTGGTGTGAGGGGAGAAATAACCCTGGTGCCCGATATCTTCCTTCACGCGCTTTCAGTCGAAGGGTCGACTGCTCGCAACAGCGAGAAGGGGCAGCTGGGAGGGCGCTCGCTCTCCCACCCCCTCGGGGCACCTTTCGCCGATACACCCCGTGAGGTCGTCCGTGCTAAACCCACTTTACCATTGACGTCTAGTTGGACTCGTCTAGATCTCTGTAGGGGTCGACAACGCCTTGATTCTGCTCGAGATGAGCTGCAGGGGTGCGCCGAAGGAGTTCGGCGATCGTCAAATGCTTGCTGCTCCGGGCTGAGGGCTTGTATATGAACAAGACGAGCTCCTCGGAAGGTGTATCAAAGATTTGAATGATTGCGTTCACTGTCTATAGCACTACACCTTTTCTAATTGAGTGGATGGCTTCCCTTGCTGCTCGGCGATGTATTGAGAGAGGCGAAAGGAGGGGTTGAAGTGCACTGCTAGCAAGGCAGGTTCTCCAGTAGGTGTTGAAATGTAGTTGGCTTTGATTTGCAGCTTCAAAAGCACTTCTTAAGCTGGGTGAATGCTCGAACTTCGCGGCTTCGAAATCTCGCTGAGCGCTCTCGCTGCCCTTCGCCTCTCACCATTTCTTCGGGCCCCATCATGCCCGCACCCAAGCGCTACTTTGACAACGATAGCTCGGCTTCTTCGCCTGGCCGTGGCCGTGGACGAGGAGGATCTTCGCGCGGCGGCGCTGGTCGAGGACGAGGAGGATCCTCTGGACGCGGAGGAGGAGGCGCTGGACGTCGCGACGACGACGACGAGAGGCCCAAGAAGGAGCCGTTTAAGCCAAAGGAAGGCTTCATTGCCAGCGGATTGAAGGCTTAGTGAGTCCCTCTGTCCCTCTGCACCATTCTAGCGCCCGTTGCGTTTTTTTGCGACGCCGCGCAGAGCTGACCTCGTCCTTCTTTCGCCCTTTGCAGCACCGAGGCCGCCGAAGCTGCTGCTTCTACCAAAAAGGAGGAGATTTCTGAAGGTGAGCAGTGCCCCAGAGAGGCTGTTGAGCTGCACAGAGCTGACTTGCGAACCCTCTTCGCTTCGCATTGCGCTTTCGCTTCGCAGGATGGAAGGACAAGACTACCACTCAAACTACCCTCCATCTTACTCACCTCCCTCCCAACCTTACCTCGCCCCAACTCACCCTCATCTTCTCCTCTTACGCCCCCCTCCGTTCCGCCTTCGTCGTCTCAACTTCGTCGGGCTCCAAGGCCGGCCCTGCAGGCTCTTCGGCCAACGCCATCTCGACGGGACCAGGACGTGACCGCACCGGAAAGTCCACCTCTCGAGGATTCGGATACGTTCGCTTCGTCCTCCGCACCGACGCCGACAAGTGTCTCGAGGAGTGGGGAGGCAAGACGGGTATCCCTCGCAGCGCCGTCAAGGACATGGAGGGAGCCGAGGGTCTCGAGAACGTCGAGTGGGATAAGCTCTGTGGTCGCGACGGCATGAAGATGGGCTGGGCCAAGAAGAAGCTCAAGGAGGGCGAGGTCGCCGAGGGAGCAAAGGAGAAGCGCGAGAAGAAGCCCAAGGTGGAGAAGCCGATGCCGGAGGACGTTGAGGAGGAGGAGAGGCAACCCAAATGGCGCCCAGGAGTCTTCGACCACGCCGCCGCTCGTACCGTCATCGTGCAGGGTATCCCCCTGCCTTTGACCGAGGAGGAGATCGCGGCCGAGAAGGCAGCCAAGGCGGCCAAGATGGACGTCGACGGCGAGGAGGAAGACGGCGAGAAGGCCGCCGAGAAGGTGGAAGGAGCCGAGGACGCCGAAGCCAAGGATGGAGAAGATGGCGAGGCAGAGGGAGAAGGCGAGTCGGGCAAGGCCGTCGACTGGAAGAAGGCCATCAAGCAGAAGGCCAAGAAGAGCGGAGATGTGGAGGATGTTCAGTGGCCTGTTGTCTTGCCCTCGGGCGAGAGTGTCGGTAGGTGGCATCTTGACCTTTCGGCGCTGGCTTTCGGCCTCACTGACGCGCTCTCCCCTCGCAGCTCTGGTCGTCCTCTACTCGCCTCGAGATGCGCACGCCCTCATGAAGAAGCTCAACAACCACGTCTTCCGCGGAATCGTCATCAGCGCTGCCGTCAAGAGCTCCTGGGATCTCACTCAGCGCCTCGGTCGCGCCAAAGGAGGAGGACGTCTCGTCGTTCGCAACCTTGGCTTTGACGTGCGTTTTCGAGCATGCGAAGTAGCGGCTCTATACTTGACTAACCTGGCTTCACTTGCAGGTCACCATCGCCGACCTTCGCACCGTCTTCTCCCGCTTCGGTTCCCTTCACTCCATCACCCTCCCTCAAGATTCGACCGGCAAGCCTCGCGGTTTCGCCTTCATCTACTACATCACCAAGTCGGAGGCCGAGAAGGCTCTGAAGGCCATCAACGGCTCGCGTATCTACGCCGGCATGGCCAAGGAGCGCATCGAGAGCGAGGGAGGAAAGGGCGGCAAGAAGAAGGAGGTTCGCGAGAAGAAGAAGGCCGCCGAGAAGGAGATTGGCGGTGGAGGAGGAGAGAAGGGACGTCTCGTCGCCGTCGATTGGGCGCTCAGCAAGGACGACTGGAAGAAGGCGCAGGAGGAGGAAGCCGCCAAGAACGCTCCGAGCGACGAGGAGAGCGGCAGTGAGGAGGATAGCGAGGAGGAGGACAGCGACGAGGAGGATAGCGACGACTCCGACATGTCACCTGTGCCCGAGGGCGCCGAAGATATGAGCCCCGAGCCGGAGCACCACCCCGACGACGACGACGACGAGCTCGACGAGGAGCCCAAGGGCCCTGCACCACCAAAGGGAACCACCCTCTTCGTCCGCAACATGTCTTTCGAGGCGACCGAGGCCGAGCTCTACGATCTGTGAGCGCCTTCGCTCCTCGCCGCTGTCCCTTCCCTTCCAATGCTGACCGAGCTCCCCTTGCTTTTCCTCCTCGCAGCTTCAAGGAGTTTGGACCCATCCGTTACGCCCGTATCGTTTACGATCCTACCACCAAGCGCTCGCGTGGAACCGCCTTCGTTCACTTCTGGAACGACGAGGATGCGCAAAAGGTCCTCTACGAGTCGGAGAGTCTCAACGCCGGTCTCTTCATTGGCGAGGTGAGTCAATCGCTGCCAACCCCCCTCTCTACCACTCGCTGACCTTCTCGGCTCGTAGACCTCGGACAAGAAGCAGCGTCAAGGCCAGTCGCTCCTCATGGCCGACCCCGGATCGTCCAAGGCTTCGAGGCTCACTTTGCACGGCCGTGTACTCGCCGCCGTCGCCGCCGTCTCCAAGGACGACGCCGACAAGCTTCGCGAGGACCGTGACAAGAAGGGAGACGCCAAGACTGACAGGCGAAACCTGTATCTCATGCGCGAGGGAGGTGAGTCGACTTGTTCTCGCCGCTCGCTCGCCGGCGCCGATCACTTACGTTACGCTCCTCACTCGCAGTCATCTTCCCTTCCTGGGCTATCGCTCAAACCCTTCACCCCTCCGACATGGCCGCTCGTCAATCCTCCTTCGACGCTCGCAAGGCTCTCCTCCGCTCCAACCCTTCCCTCTACATCTCTCGCACTCGTCTCTCCGTCCGTCAAATCCCTCTTTACGTCTCGGACGGCATGATGAAGCGACTCGCCAACTACGCCATCAAGGAGTTCGATCGGGAGGTCAAGATGGGACACCAGAAGGCGTTGAGCGAGGACGAACTCAAGGCTTTCGTTCTCGACGCGAGTGGAGCCGCTCCTCCTCCTTCCAAGGCCGAGCGCTTCAAGGGTGTACCCCCTAGCAAGGTCAGGCAGGCCAAGATCCTTCGCCAGACGGATCGAGTCGATCCCCTCACCGGCCTCGGTCGCTCCAAGGGATACGGTTTCCTCGAGCTGGGATCTCACGCCGATGCTCTTCGCGTGCTGAGGTGGGCCAACGCCAACAAGGACGTCGGCGCCCTCTTCCGTGGATGGTGGCGCGAGGCGCTCGAAAAGATGATTGAGAAGGTCGAGAACGGCGAGGGACCTGTGGGAGGCAAGGGCGTTACCGTCAAGGAGAAGGAGGAGCGTCTCAGGCGGTTGAGGGAGAAGATGGACGAGTTGGTCGAGGAGGAGGAGCTCGCGGCGGGCAAGGCGGCCAAGAGGGAAGCCAAGGGCAAGACGACCGGCGAGGGAGGCAGGAGTGGAAAATGCTTGATCGTTGAGTGTGAGCTTTCGTGATGACTCTTCTCTCCTACTTTCGACCGTGCTGACTTCCCCTCTCTCTTTTGTAGTCTCCATCGAGAACGCCGTGACGACCAAGCGCCGCGCCGAGAAGGCCGACCGTGCTCGTGAGCGCGCGAAGCGTTCCAAGGTGCGTCTCATGAGCTCTCCTCTGCTTCTGAGTAGATTGCTAACCCTTTTATCCCCTCCCTTCTTTTTGCTCCCTCATCCACCGCCTTCGTCATCCCTTTCGCCTCCGATCTCGCTCGTCCCTCTCTTTCGCTCACACGACAGGCTCGCGATGATGACGACTCCGACGCCGACTCTGATGCCGAGATGGAGGATGAGCCCGCGACTCCAGCCAAGGGCAAGAGCAGCAACAAAAAGCGCAAGAACGAGGAGGCGAGTCCGGGAGGCAAGAAGGCTAAGGTGGAGGGCGAGGGAGAGGGAGAGGCCAAGGAGGAGCGTAAAGGGGGACTGAGCATCGGTGCCATCATTGGCAAGAAGCGGAGGCAGAAGGGCAAGAAGTAGATTGTTGGGCCTTTTCGTTGGCTTTCGCTCGCCCGCCGAGCTTGTAATTTCTTCCGCTGTTCGGCGTGCACCAGTCTTATCGTGATAGGAGGTACTTACAGAGGGCGAAGATTTCATACTTCTGGTGAAGTTTCCTGGTCATAGCAGTCGTTTCGTCTCGTCCGTCGCTCCCTCCGCTCGCCCGAGACCCTCCGCCGAGATCGCCGAGTTATAAAAAGAAGGAAAGCGGCGCCATTCCTTTCTGTCTCTTATACTCTGCACTCTGCTTCCTCTCTTCTCCTTTATCTCAGCATGAAGCTCGGCATCATCTTAGGCAGCACTCGCGTCAAATCGAACACGGCCGGCGTCGTCGCTCACGTCGTCACCCTCCTCTCCTCGCACCCCGACTTTGACACCCTCGAGCTCGAAATTATCAACCTCGCCACTTCTTCCGGCCATCCCCTCCCCCTCCTCATCGAAGATACCCTCCCTCAAGCTCATTCGCCCTCCTCTCTCCCCTCGGTCTACTCCGATCCCCTCATCCGCTCCTGGTCCTCGACCGTCCTCTCCTGGGACGGAGTACTCATCATCTCTCCTCAGTACAACTGGGGAGTTCCCGCTCCCCTCAAGAATGCGCTGGATCACCTCTTCCACGAGTGGGTAGCGAAACCCGTCGGTTTGATCACCCTCGGAGGCAGAGGGGGAACGAAGGTCGAGGCGAGCCTTCGTAGCATACTTGGAGGTGGTCTAGACATGCGGGTGGCCGAGAAGGGGGTGCAGGTGGCCATGCCGAGGGAGTGGATCGCTGGGAGCGAGGTGTTGAAAGGGGGAGAGGAGACTTTGCAACGGTATGATGAGGCCATTCTTGAGTGTGTGAGGGAGATAGTGAATTTGGTGAAGTGTAAGGATGAAGCTTCCCCAAGAACTAGCCCAGAATGCATGCCGTTGCAGGAGTGAGGGGAGGAAGGAGGTTCGGCCATGGGCTTGACGGAGAGTTCGAGGGCTTGCGAGCCACAATAGGCGCTTGTAGGGTTGGTGATAGAATATAGAAGTATTTTAGGTAGATCTCGAGGCGAGATGGCGCAATGTGAGGGAATACAACGCTACAAATCGTCGAATCCGTCAAGTGCGAAGCTCGGCGCAAGTTTTGGTCGAGCCTTTGGTGAGGTACACCTGCTCCCAAGACGTTCCGGCAGTCTCGCTCTGCTCATGTTCTCTGTTGAGCCTCTTACACCCCTACCATCCTACAGAAGCTGCACCGTTCGGTCGAGAGGAGTCGCTTCGCAGCGCTCGATCCTCGCTCGAAGTGGAGAGAGCGTCCTTTCCCTTCAGCTCACTCGCCATGCCTTCGCTGTCTCGACTATTCACTGGTTCCAAAGCACCTTCGGTACACTCAGCTCGAGCTGAACCTTCTACGAGCCCTCCCCCTTCGCCTCCCCCCTCTCCCACTCCAGCGCGAGTGAAGATCGAACCGTCCTCACCTCCGCCTGAATCGCCCAAAGAGGACGAGAGACCTCTCCCGCATCGTGGTTACTCGCTCGCTGTACCCCAAGGCAGTGTACTCCCTAGCTTTCATCATCACCGACAGAACTTGGAGCGAGACGAGTCGCAGACGGCGGGGATGAGCCGGGCATTGCGAGAGCGACCGAGTAGGGAGACGATGCGGAGCAGGAGGCGGGTACTCAGTCCCACTGGAACAGCCACCAGTGCTGCTAGGTGAGTCGGATCACCTCCTTCTGTAGCGAAAGGAAGCTGACTGGCGATGCGTCTTGCGGCGAGGGCTGTAGCGCTGCCCCGTGAGCTCTTTGCGGAATCATAGGTTGTTACGGCAGTGCTAACGAGCTGTTTTGGTGGACTAGTATCGACTTTCACGATGTGAGTCTCTCTGACCTGACGGAAGCGGGTTTGACCGTTCGGCGATTGACTCCCCCTCGCTTCTCGCCCTTCTACAGCTCGTTCAAATCTATCAACTGGTCGCTGCGCGGAGATCTGTATTCGATTCACTCCTATGGACCGTACCAAGTACCTCATTCGCTGCTCATTCGTAAGTCAGTGGGAGAACCTTGCTCCCCGTCTCTCGCTGACCTCGGCGATCGCAGCTTTTTGTTCCAAACGGCTCGTTCGTGTCTGTTTTCTCTTGCGACACTTGCTCGAATACTAACCTTAGCTGTATTTCAGTCGCTGGCGACACCTCGCAGGCTGCTCGGATCATCTCGATGGTGAGTGAATTTCTGGCGAGCGATCACAGCCGAGCTAATCGTCGCTGTCCAGGCGCTGTCCGTCCTCATCACTATCTTGACTCTGCAGCTTTTCACGCGCCAGCTACAAGGTGAGATTTCCTCTCCTCGCCCGCCGCTCGAGCTCTCTACTGACCCGCCCTCGCTCTTCACAGCCGAGGTGAGCCGAGCTGCTTGATGGCGCCTGAGCTTGAAAGGCTGACACTCGCTCGCAGGCGGCCGATCATGCTTGGTTGGAGGGTGAATACTCTCTTCTTACTCGTTCTCCTTCTCTCGCTCACCCCCCCTCCCCCGTCCACAGACTGGGAAAAGCGCCACGGCGTCGACGAGCGCGACTGCGCGCATGGTCAGCCTCGTCTGGTACCGGCTGAGTTTGCGAGCCGGTGCTGACTTCTTCCCATCATCAGGACCGACATGGGCCAAGTATCGCTCGGTCCTTCCCCCTCGAGCTCGACACTTCAAGGTTCTCGCCGCGATCCGAGGTGGGCGGGCGATTTCGCCGAGGGAGGTCGAGCGAGGCGCTGACTTTCCTGCTGTTTATAGGCTTCACACTCTGGTCAAATGGAATGACGTGTGTCAAGTCTCCTCTTCTGACCTTGATGGCGTCGCTCACCGCTCTCACTTCCACCGTCGCAGGATCATCGGCTTCGTCGCGCTCGGCGGTGAGCATCCGAGCTTCTACTTCGCGTTGACCACTCGAGATCTTCCCTGACCATTCCGCTCTACTCCGTCACAGTACTCATCGCCTCCGCTCTCAATCCGACAACCTTCCAAAACTGCCAAAACAACTGATTCTCGGAGGGGGATTCGGAGCAGTAGAGGCGGCGAAGTGCTTGAGCGTGGACGAAATACAGATTATCCGTTATCCCATTCTTCAATCGAACACATCTAGAGAGATACAATCCTCTACGTCACTAACAAATCGCCCCTCTGCTCTACAACTTGGCCCTCACCCTCCTGCCGACCGCCACCTCGGCCAGCTCGAGCACCTCCTCCGCCATGCCCCAGGAAGCTTGATATCCGGCAGGCCCGATACCATAAGCGTGGATCACGGTTGCCCGTCGTTGAGTTCCCGAGCTGCTGAGCGTCGAAGTGGTGAGAGCCGACTTGATTGGAAGCCGAACCTCCTCCGCCTCGAGCCTGGGACCTCCTTCACGCGAAGGGCGAAGACCGACGTTGTGGCGGAGAACCTGAATTCCTTCCACCGTGCCGTCCGAGGAGATTGCCGGCTCGCCCTCTAGTACGTCTGGTCGGCCGTCTTGGCGAGCCTTCGATGGCGCCGAGCCATTTCGTTCACCACTGGATGGACCAATATATTTTCCTGGGTCACAATGTAAGTGTGACTTGAAGTCAATTCTCTGCCCTGCTCTCCGCCGTCAACATGGGCTTCGTCACGGGATTCTCCATGGCGCTCGCACTTCTCTACACCGTTCAAGACGTCGATGCCGCTATCGACAGCGAGCTCCCCTTCCTCACGATCGTCTACCAAGCCTCGCGCTCAAGGACTTGCACCGTCATTCTCATGGTCGGCTTCCTCACCTGCCTTCTGGTGTCCGCCAACTCGGTTCACCAAGCTTGTGGTCGTCTTATGTGGGTCAGACGCCACTGATCGCTCCAAGCCGAGCTGACCCCTCCTTCCTCGCTTTCCATAGCTGGTCTTTCGCTCGCGACAACGGTCTGCCATGCTCCAGCGCCATCAAGCGCGTTCACCCGACCCTCGGCGTTCCCGTTTGGCCGCTCATCATCAGTGGAGCCGGTGAGTCCCGCCGTGAAGCTTCGCCTCCCCTCTCGATTCACTCCGACCGAGGGCTAACGCTTCCCACCCTTACAGGCGTCACCATCCTCGGAGTACTCTACGTCGCTTCACCTACCGTCTACAGCAGTATCATCGCATGCTGCATCATCTTGGGCAACCTCTCCTTCTCCATCCCTGCGGCGCAAGTTTTGATGGGCGGCGTGCTCCCTGCGAGTAGGTGGATGAAGCTCGGAGTGCTCGGAACCGTCGCTCGAGTGGTCACTATTCTCTTTACGATCTTCACTACGGTACGTCTCGGCTTTGGAGGCTTGTTCGGCGAGAGGAAAGGCTCGGCGCTAACCTCCCCTCTCTCGCGCGCCTCCCAACAGGTCATGTGGCTCTTCCCTACCACGTCGAACCCTTCGCCAGGCGTAATGAGTACGACAACTCTCTCTTCACCAACTCTCACTCTTGCTGACCCCTCCTCCCGCTTCACAGACTAGTACAGCTGCGCCGTTCTCGGCGGCATGGCAATTCTCGCCTACCTCGACTGGCTCGGTAAGCTCTTCCGCTTTCGCACCGCTCGAAACAACTCTTTCTAACCCTGCGCTCCTCTCAGTCTACGCCCGAAAGCACTTTGTCGGTCCCTCGGGCGACGAGGTCCTCTCGCTGTTGGCGCCCACCGACTTTCAGGATGACAAGGAGAAGAGCCGTGCGGGGGCTTTTGTTGTAGATGCAGAGTGAAGTAGTGTTGTTTCTTATTTGATATCATATTTGGGTTAGAGAGGGTTTTCATTCGAGCCGAATTCGAGCAGGAGGGAGGAGAGCCGAGAGCCCGAGGACACTTCGCGAGCGTGAAGCGAAGCAAAGAAAGAGCCCCGAGGTTTCAAGAGCGACACATCATTTCAACCCATCTACAGCCCTAGATTCTCCCCACCCTCTTGACCGGCAAGACCCCTCATGACCCTCACTCCCACCCCGGCGCCTTCGCCGCCCCCTTCTCATGCCTCAACTTCTCCTCCAACCTCTTCCCTCTCTCCTTCTTCTCCGCCTCACTCGGCTCCTCCTCTTTGGACGAATACCCGAGCTCCAGCGAATGATATTGCGAAGGAATCTCGCCGCCGGTGGGGAGGTTGTCAAGGAAGAGAGGGAAGGGCGGGCCGATCCAGGCGTTGCGGTGTTCGTGGTCGGCGCGCTGAGGTGGATGGAGAAGGGTGAGATGGAGCAGGTTGGAACGGGGAGATGAAGGAGGGCGTTAGCGGTGAAGAAGCGGAGCGCGAGGGCTCGGTCGAGACCAGGCTCACCTGATTTGCCGTCAAAGGATGAATGAAGATGCTGCAGCCCATTCGTCAGTGTCAGGTCGACCCTCACTCCATCCCACTACTCTACAACTCACCTCAACTCCCCCCTCTCCTGCGCAAGAAACGAGAACACAGCTGCGAAGCTCGATTCCGGTACCCAAACCTCATAAGACCCTACAGGATGAGGTCCCATCGCCGTCTCGTTGATCCTGTAAAGCGGTACAGCTACAAACTCTCCTTGCGAACGAGCGACGAGGAGCCGCTCCCGGAGGGAGAGAGCGTGCGCGCGTTGAGATGTGGAGGCGGTGAGGAAGTAGATGTGGAAATGGTACTCTTTCACTCGGGAGGGTAAGGCTGCTGAGGTCGGCCGGAGCTGCATGGTTGAGCGGTGAGCTGGAGATGAAGCGACCGCGTGGGTGGAGCGGGCGAGGCGAGAGGGAGTCGAGTCGAGCGAGGGTTGACGTATAGCGCTGTAGGGTGGGCGATGGAGGTGAGGAGTCGAAGAGGCGATAACGAGCGAGCGAGCGACGAGGAGGAAGGAGAGGAAGGAGGAAAGGCCGGCGCACGTCTTGCTCTCCCCGCAAGACGCAAACAGCGGAGTGCCGACGACGTGAAGGAGAACATGAGGATGGCAGAATCGTGTAGTACGTTGCTGCAGTACAAGCTAGGTAATCTGGAGGCGAAGAAAGGTCAGCGAGGCGAAAGGAGTCGGCACGCAAGTCCGAACGAACCGTCTCAACATCATCTATGTACAGCGAGAGGCTCCTCATTCCCTTCCCCTGTATCAGAAGAAGTAAAGAAAGCGTCAGCGAGGTCAGGAGAGCTCGATATCGCGAAAAGAGACCGACCCAAACTCATCGCCGAGCTCATTTCCCCGTCTCGGCCACCCGTACCAACATCTTCAACACACTCTCCAACTCGCCTTCCTCCTTGGCCTTGTTATACAATTTGAGCTTGGCGCCGACTCCCTCTCCAGCGCCTTGACCCGAATGCACAAAGGTTCCCCTCCCTGCGCCGAGCCTGACGAGGAACAACTGCGAGAGGTTGAGCGAAGTGATTTGCTGGAAATGGGAGGTGAGGGATTCGATGAAGGTAATGGTGGGGGAGGAGGTGAGAGCGGCGAGGAGGGCGGGAGGAAGAGTGAGGGTCAAACTGCCGAGCCCTTCTTTGGCGATGGAGCCGGGGAAGGCGAACGTCGCGCTCGTTTGCATGATCGTCTCGAGGGCGACGGGATCGTCGTCGAGAGAGGTGTCCCTTCCTGCGACCAGGGACTCGAGGAGAAGGAGCATGCTCGGCGGAGGGAGGCGGAGAGGGGTGATGAGAGTGTCGTGGCGGGTGGAGAGGTAGTTGATGAGGAGGGTGGTGAGAGCGGGAAGAGGTGACTTGGTGAGGAGGATGGGGTACTGAGTCGAGGAGGAAGAAGGGAGCAAGACGAAGAGCGAAGTCGTGGTGCTCTCGTCCGAAGCGCCTCGGTCCACTTCGATGAGGATGGGCAGGCGGTTCGGGTGCTCCTCGCCATGTAGTTGCGCTCCCACAAATCCAGCTTCCACCCTCGTAATGGAAGGATCTCCTCCGCCGAGATTGAGCTCCGAGTCTGCTCCGAGCGCGAGTTGTTGAGCGAGGTAGTGCTTGAGCTGTTTGGCGAAAGCGGGGAAGGAAGCGCGCGAAGAGCCGTGGTCGAACGAGTGTAGAGGTGAAAGTCGGTACACGCTGAACGAGTGGCCGATGAGAGCTTCTGCGAGAGCCTGAAAGGTGAGCGACGCGTCTGTTTGGAGTGAGCTGTAGTGGACTCGCCTGCCTGCTTCCACGCTTCTACCGGCTGCTGCTGCTCCTTAGCCTTCCCTTTTCCCTTTCCCTTTGGATCTCGAGCGTTGGTGTAGTCCTGCAAGGGTCGTTTGAGGCCTCTCGAGTTGGTTGAAAGAGGCTGAGCCCCGTCTCGCCAACGAGGAGGTTGAGCGAGAGCAGCTGGGGGACCTGTCTGCGAGTACAAGCGTGACATTTCCTAACGCCGAGGGAGTCGACTTGAAAGGCGAGAGAAGCGGGTTCGAAGTGAGTTGGTCAGAGGCAACCCACCTCGAGAGTCGAAACACGCTCCTTGTCCTCTTGCCCATTTCTCGGCTGAATCGCTCGTTCCAATCGACTAGAAAAGCTATCGAGCTACAGGATTACAAGTGATTAGAGTGATCCTGCTCTCTCACTACCAGTAAGCTCTTGCTTCTCTCCTTCTCATCAGCCCCCCTCCCCGCCCGCCATCTCAGCTCGCTCACCCTTCTCTCGCCCGTCGCTCCAATCCAGTGTACTTCCCGTCGCCCTTACCGACCACTCGACTCTCTGTATCAACTTCTGCACTCCCGTCTGCTCCCTCACCAACCCACCGTCCCAAACTCACGCCAGGACGAGGACCAAAGTCCAAGTTCAGGGACTCGCTCGGCGGATTGCAAGAGGAGGAAGGCGAGGAAGTGCTCAGCATCGTCAGGGGACCCGAGATTGACGATGAGGAAGGCTCGGGAGGAGGCGAAGCCGTCTGGGCGGCCTTGGGAAGGGAAGAGGTCTCCGTGTGGAGCGTCCGAGTGCGTGTCCTCTCGCCTCTGTAGCTATCTAGATCGTCGCTGACCGCTTCATCTACCTACAGCCGAAGGTCGTCCTCGCCAAGCTTCGTCGTTCACCGCTCTCACTCCGCACCCACGGCTCCAATGCCACCGTCGCCTTTCATTCCCCTTCCCGACTCATCATCACCACCACCTCGGGGCACCATTTGCTCTACTCCATCTCGCTCTCCTCGCCCGTAGGATCAAGAAGAGGCAATTCCGTCTACACCATTCCCGGTGGAGCTCAGGGTGCCAAGATGTGGCCGAAGGGGCCGGGGGAGGGGCATGATCTCGAGGGAATCGTCTTGCGAGGAGAAGGAGAGCGTGGGATGCCAGTAGGAGACGGTGTAGGATGGTGAGTTCGTCGTCTGGAGTACTGATCTTCGCTTCTATACTAACGTTGGCTCGTCTCGCTTCGCAGCGTCTGCCTCACCCCACATTCCCTCCTCGTCGCCGTTCAAGATCCTCCCTCCCTCCGCATCATCCCTTTCCCTACTCACACCTCGCAAGGATCTGCAACCGTTCCTCCTACTCCTTCTCTACCGCCGAACAACCTCCAGCGTCGAGGTTCAGGTTGGGAAGGGCTGCCGGGCAACCTTCAGAGCGGAGGCGACACCGAGGCTATCGTGCTGGATGAGTGGAAGTGGCTGATTGGTCGGGATCGTGATGACTGTAAGAGATCTTTCTTCTTGATCCTTTCTCACTCGACCTGACCCCTCCGCCCTCACAGTGACCATCGCCTCGCTCATCGCTCTTCCCACCCCTCCAACCTCGACCACTCCCGCCCCTTGGACCCCCCGCCGCCCCTCCTACACTCCCAACGGCACCTCCTCTCCCTCCACACCCTCCCCTCGCTCTCCCACCAAATTTGTAATGCTCATGTCCGACGGTCGCGCCTACCTCGTCAGCTGGTCCCCTCCTCCCACCGAACATACGCCGAAACTCCCGACTTCGAATCTCAAGAGGAGGGTGAGTGGCATTAGTGAGGATGGTACTGGCGCAGTGGAGGGAGAGCTCTTCTTTGATGAGAAGACGGCCGAGGAGGAGCAGCAGAGGAGTAAGGAGAAGTGGAGGTGGGAGGGTGTTTGCTTTCATCCTGCTGTTGAGGGGGAGAAGGCGTCGGAGGAGATTGAGGTGGAACAGGAGAAGGAGTTGGATAAGGGTAAGGGTGGGAGCACGGTTGGCGTCAACGATAAGATGGGTCTGGTGGCTGTTGGGTGCGAAGAGTGAGTTCGGCTTTCGCTCTCGAGCGCTCGAACTGAAGCTGACATTGCCCCTTCTCGCTATACAGTGGTACCCTCGCAGTCTATAACCTCTTCCCCGCCGCTCCCGGCCAACGTACCCCCACCTCTCCCCTCCTCACCACCCCGACCCTCTCGCACATCCTCTCCCTCCGCTCCGCACTCAACACCACCGCCTCAGGCCTCGACACCGGTCGCGTCACCTGCCTCTCTTGGACTTCCGACGGCTACGCTCTCGCAGTAGGTTGGCAGCTCGGCTGGAGCGTGTGGAGCGTGTACGGACGGCTCGGGAGCTGGAGCGTCGCCGGGAGCTTGGCGAGTGGGTATGGAGTCGAGGGGGAGAAGAGCGATGCGTTTGAGGATCATTTCATGCATGGCGTGAGGGATTTGGTTAGTCTTTTCGAGCGATACGAGGGGGAGCTGGAGCGAGACGGCGCTGACCTTCTTCTCGCCGAGCAGTTTTGGAGCCCTGGAAACCTCGAGCTGTTTGTGCTCTGCCCTCCACCGGTGCATCCGAAGAAGAAACGTGAGTTCTTATCCTTCGCTTCGTTTCTTAGTGTCCGGAAGCTGATCCTTTCTCGCCCTGGCTCAGCTCACGACGAGCAGCTCTTCGTGATCCCCTTCGCCAAGAGCGCCGTCACTGCAGTACATACGCCGGTTCGTTCTCACCCTCAATTTCTACTGCTATGTACCTTCTGACCCTACCTCGCTCGATAGGACAACACGAAACACGCCTTCCTCCAAATGGACGACCGAGTCCTCGTCTACCGTGGAGCAGATCAGCCCGACATGAGCGTCATCAACCCCGAGTCAGATGTTTGGCAGCACATCAAGGTGAACAGCTTGCCTTTTCATCCTTCTCCTTGCTCTCTCACTGACCCTCGCTCCGCTCTCGTCCTTTACTCGTCTCGGCGTAGATCCCCGCCTCCTACATCGCCCTTCAACATCCCATCCGCTACGCCGTCATCTCTTCCGACGCCCGACTGATCGCAGTAGCAGGTCAGCGCGGCTTGACGCACTACAACGCGCTCAGCGGTCGGTGGAAGCTGTTTGAGCTCGAGCGCGAGGAGGATTCGATCCGCGTCGTCGGCGGCATGGCATGGTGGTCGAACGTTCTCATCGTCGCTTGCATCGAGGGTGGCGTCTATCAGGTGCGTTGGTGATTCTGATCACTGACGAGCGAACTCGGTTGACGCTCTCCCCTTCTCGCAGCTCCGCCTCTTCTCGCGCGACAAGCCTCTCTCCCTCGCCGACTCGCTCGAAGTGGTACACCTCACCTCCGAACCCCTCCTTCTCTCCGCATTCGACTCGTCCCTTCTCGTCTACACCGCCGACAACACCTTCCACCACTACCTCATCCGGCACACCAAGAACGCCGCGACGACACGACTTCGCATGTGCGGCTCGATTGGGTTCGAAGGAGTGGTCACCGATCCAACCAAGGTGCGAGGATTGAGTTGGCTCGTTCCCAAATCTCAGCAGCGTGAGTTTCGTTCTTCTCGTATCCGCCGTCTTCCTCCGCTGACCCTCTCTCCTTCGACAGGCTTCGGCGACCCAGCGGACGACCTCAACGTCGCAACCATCATCTTCCTCATCAACGGCAAACTCGTCCTCCTCCGTCCGCGTCGGGCAGCGCACGAAGAGGTCAAATACGACATGCAGATCCTCGCCGACCGAATCGAATTCTACTGGACTCATCTCTCGGGGATTGGGACACTCGAGAACTCACTGTGGGGATGGGATGGGAGTAAGATACGCGTATGGCTCGACGCGTTGACGATTGAGAAGGTCAAGGTCGATGCCAAGAGGGATGCGTATGAGGCGGTCGCCGAGAGCGTGGCTATCGCACTCGATTTCTACCCGCTGGGTTCGTTGCGACGTTCTCTCTTTCTCTCATACGTCAGCTCACCTTTTCTGCGCCACAGCCGTCCTGATGGACAAGGGCATCATCATCGGCGTGGATCAAGAGACCTCCCTTCGGCGGTCGCTCGACTTTGCCATCTTCCGCATCATCACTACGGTGCATTCCTTCGCTTATCCGTGATCTCCTGCCTCTGCTGACCCTTCAACTCCCCTAGACTCACCTCTTCCTACACCACGTCCTCCGCTTCCACCTCACCAAATCCCAAGGCAAGGAAGCCGTCGTCTTCGCCTCGCACTACCAACACCTCGTCTACTTCGCCCACGCCCTCGAGATTCTCCTTCATGCCGTGCTCGAGGATGAAGCCGATGCACGTCCTTCCAGACCGTCAACGCCTGCGCCAGCGGGAGAGATTGCCGCCGATGAGAACGCCGTCCTGCCTAGGGTTGTCGAATTCTTGGATCATTTCGATGAGGCGTTGCAGGTCGTGGTTGGTTGTGCGAGGAAGACGGAGGTAGCGAGATGGTCTTTCTTGTTCGATGTAGTGGGCAAGCCGAGGGATCTCTTTGAGGTGAGTTCTCTCTAATCTCGCGCTCGAGCACACGCTGATGTCGCTCTTGAATAGAAATGCATCTCGGCCGGCTTCCTCAAGGTCGCAGCTTCGTACCTCCTCGTTCTGCACAATCTCGAGCCTCTCGAGCAGAGCAGCAAGGTGAGCTCGGCGAGGCTACTTCCGCCTCTTCGGCGACTGATCCTCTCGATCCTTGTAGGACACTGTTCGACTACTCAAAACCGCCATGGACGCTGGGGAGTGGACTGTAAGCTTTCGTCTTTCTCTCTGATGAGCGACTTCGGAGCTGAGCGTCCTCTCCCTCCCTCTCCTCCCTCCTGCAGCTGTGTCGCGAGCTTCTTCGCTTCCTCTACAGCCTTGACAGGAGCGGCTTGATTCTCCGAGCAGCTCTGAGTGAAGGTACGTCTCTCTTTCTATCGAGCGCAACGCTTCCATTCTTCGAGGCCTGACCCTCGCTTCTCTCCTCGCCGAGCAGGTTCCGCCCTTCCACCCGGCTACCATCCACCCTCGCATGACCCACACTCGCAAATTCGCCGAACCATCTCCTCTCCAACACCACTCGCGGGCTACCTTGTCCCCGAGTCGAGTGTTAGCGGTCGCCCTCGTCCACCGAACGGCCTACCGAGGAGTCCTTCGATGCCGCATGCTAGGGAAGGCAGTGGGCTTGGTTTGGGGAGCTTGCTAGGTCAGGCAGGGCTGTCTGGAGGGCCGGCATGATCACGGGGGACGGTCGCTGGAGCTTCACTACCGGTCGTCTCAGTTCTTTGCACGAGTAGGGACTTTGCCAGGCCGTCAGATTGCATTACGGAGCCTGCCTTGCTATGCTCGGTCTCTCGCCGGAGTGCGAGCTTGTCTGGCGAATGTTGCGGTTGCAGGCGAAGAAGACGATGGCGAGAGCGGGCGCCGAAAAAACCTGATCCTCGGCGGGTCCCGATTCCCTCGTTCTTCGCTCTGCACGACCCTGTCCTCGCCACCTTCTCCCCTCCGATCCCTTCTCCTCCAGTCTGTTGTACGGAAAGGGAGAATCAGCAGGGAGGAAGAGATCGGCGTGTAGAAGCGGACGTACCGTGAAATCAAACGGTAGCGATGGCATCGGCGCATGGAGTCCTTGCTCAAGATCGAGAGGAGTAGGCAGCTCAGGGATGATCCGCGAGGTCCAATCGACATCCAGATCCTCCGGTGGCATTGCTGACGAGTCCGGCGAGAAGACGTAGGCGAACATGGACTCGAAGGAGTCGAGTGAATCCACCGAGCCGAGCTCGGGCAGCGGCGTGGGATCCTCCAGCGTGTGGAGTCTCTCACTTCTCTGCGCCGATTTGACCTAGACTCCCAGCGGCGAGCTCCATCGAAAGCCTTCATGTCCGAGCCCGAGCATGAGGCATTCACATCTCAACAGCACATCAGTATTCGACTGTACATTATCGACCTCATTCATTTCATCACTCGCTCGACTTGACCTTCGACCCTCGCTCATTCACGACCCCCTTCACCCCTCCTTTCCTCTCGGCGCTCAATCGGCTTTGGCCCAGGGCTGGCCCAGGGCTCGGAATCGACCATCGCTACCTCGGGAGACACGGTGGAGATGTATGGTACCGACCGTAAGGCTAGATGGGACTGGAGGATGGGATCTAGGGGATTGGAGGATTCGGGTGGATGGCGAGGAGATTCGAGGATTAGAGGACGGGCGGGCGATCCACTGTTGGCTTCAGACTTCTCACTGCTCTGAGCCAACGGGTGCGTAGCAGGCAGTTCATTTGCTGTATTACAGACTTCTCACTGCTCTGAGCCAACCGTACGTCGCTTTCGCTCGCGAACCGTCACATCGGCAATCCCTTTCCTCTCCTTCGCCCAAGAGCAGCAGCTTCGAGTTGGAATCCATCAAAGATCAAAGCTCGAAGAAGTCCTCTGATCACTCCGTCGGTGGTGTCATTGTTGGTAGGGTCTGCCCCTTGCAGCTTTGTAAAAAGGAGAGAATGGTGCGCTCGGCGATCCGGCGGAGGGACGTCTGCCTCTGCGAAGCCTGCAGGGGGGAGAAGAGCGCAGCCAAGGAGCAGAGGGGGGTACAGCATCACTCAAACCGGCATCCTGCTCCATCTCCGACGGCTCTGACAAGGGGCGCTATGAGAGGATTGAAGCTTGCGAGCGGAGAGCATGGAATTCGGGCGTGGGCAGAATGAGGATGCCACAACGCTCTAACCTTACATCAAATTCGCCCGGATGGTCTAGTGGTACGATTCTCGCTTTGGGTTACACACATGTGAGAGGTCCTGGGTTTGGGGGGAGGGGCTTTATGATATATTGTCAAATGACGACGGGCAAAAAACCAAACGGTGCCCAAATGGTCTAGCGGTTACGATTCCTGCTTTGGGAGACTTGTCTCGAATCTGCAGGAGGTCCCCGGTTCAATCCCGGGTTTGGGCCCTTTTTTGCTTTTTGCTTTTCGCGCTTTGTATGGGGCAATGGGGCTACACAGCACAGTACAGCGTACCGCGGCATTTTTTTTGTCCTGCCACAGCTCTCCGCTCATCCAGACGGGCTTCAACCACCCCCCTCAAAGCAGCAAGGACCGTCCCCCGAGCTTTTCGGGGCTTGGCAACGCTCCTTGCTCGCTTTCACCTACTCCCAAAGCACACCGTCCTCAAACCAGCTGAAAATCCCATCTTGCATCCACTACATTGCTGAACCTGCTCCCCGCTGCACCCAAGCCCGAACCCTTCACGCCAAAATTGGGGCCGCGCCGAGCGGAACTCGCGCCAACACCTCCCACTCCTCCGGCTTCCCTCTGGTCCTCACCAGCAGCACCTCCGTTGACACAAATCCCTCCTCTCCAACAATCTTGACCCCCGCTTCCCCCTCACCAGCTCCCTCAAGGTCGACCACATCTCCGGCGAGCTTGAGGTCGGCGATGATCTGCGCCTTTTGCTCTGAGGTCAAGTCGGCGTAGATGAGTGAGAGGTGAGGGAAGTAGGTTGGTGGAGAAGGGATTGGGAGGGAGAAGGCGGTGAGGAGAGCTTCATGGAGTGCAAAGAGCGAGGGAGCCGGGACCAGCGCGGCGAGGACACATTGGTAGAAGCGGTCGCCTGTAGGGGTTCAAGTCAGCTCGGATCTAGACCCTAACCTCGTACTACAGCTCACCTTGGCGCACGTCCTTGAACGAGAGAGCGATCTCCGTCGGCTGCTGCTCCCCCACCGCCTGCGACGCCCTCCAACTCGCTACTCCCTCTTCGAGGCGCGACTTGAGATCTTTGAGCTCCAGCGGGGGTACGATCTCATCACTGACCAGCGTTGCGTGAGGAGCGAAAGCGACGGTTTGAAGGGTTGAGGAGAGGCGAGCGAGGAAGGGAGCGAGAGGGGAGGTGGGAGCGGGAGAGAGCCACAGACTGAGTCCGCTCATCTTGTAGGGCGATGCGAGAGCGAAGAAGAGACGAAGGTGGGTTCTGAACCAAGTCGAGAGAGCAGCGAGAAAGAGGTGGGAGGAAAGAAAGAGTGCTCGACCCTCTCGCGCCTCCAAGACGCAGCGAGCGGTGAGCTCAAGGACAGAGCGTCGAGCGCAGAGCAAGCAGCAGTAGAGTACAGTCAAGCTACAGAGACGTCCACTTCGCTCGCCGCACTCCTAGTCTCGAGATAGGAGGAACTCCTCTCTCGCCGAACTGCCTTGGCCGAGTCCCCTCGCCGAGAATCGGTCGTGTGCGGGATCTGTACATGATACAGGGCTCGTATCTATCAAGCTCTAAGGCTCCCACTGCTGCAATCCCTCTACCGCCTCCTCGTAATCCGCCAGCAAGACCTTCTTGTGCGCCTCGCTCCTCGGCCGAATCTCGCAGGGGAAGGGCAGGGGCAGGGAGTTGAAGCCATCGCTGTACTCCATCGTGGAAACGGGAATGTCCTTTCCATTGGAGTCCTTCTTGGGTGAGACGTTGAAGGCCCACAAGAGCCTGGCGGTGGAGATGAAGAGCGAGTTTCTGCGAAGGAAAGAGGTCAGTTCTCCTCATCGACGGGCAGAGGCGAAGAGAGAGCTACATACTTGGCGAGTGGCTCTCCGGGACAAGAACGACGTCCGAAGCCGAATGAGAGCTGTAGGTGAAAAGCAGGATAGTCAGGATCCGGCTCCACCGAAGCTCGGCGAACGGCTCGGCGCGAGAACGAAGCTCGAGGGAAGACTCACCTGACCCGACTTGACTGGAAACTTGTCGTAGAGCTCGCTGCCCTCGAGAAAGCGCTCAGGACGGAAAGTATCAGGCTCGGGATAGTACTGTGGGGTCGAGGAGGAAGGTCAGCTCGGCGCAGGAAAGGGAGGAGGCAGGCTCGGCACGCACCTCAGGATCACGGTTAACACTCCACAAGTTGACGAGCATGGTGCTGCCTTTCGGAATCGAGTAGGCGACACCCTCGTGCTCGTAGACGTCGTCCTCGGTTGAAGCATGAGGGGTTCCGCCGAGGACGGCGACGGGTCGCCAACGAAGGACCTCTGTGGGGTACTAGGTCAGCACGCGCTTCTAGATTATCCTGAGAGACCATCGCTCACCTTTGACGTATGCACGGACGTAAGGAAGGTTCTCCTCGTCCTCCCACGTTGGCGAGCGATCCGCCCCAACGACACGATCCAGCTCCTCCTGAGCCTTCTTCGAGGCTTCAGGGTGAGTAGTCATTGCCAGTATCGCCGACAGGAGAGTACCCGCGGTCGTCCCAACACCAGCGCCGTAGATCGAGCCCGAGAGGTTGGCGAACTCTTCATCCGAGAGGCCGAGCTGCTGCTGATTCTCGATGAGGTACTTTGTCCAGCTGTCCACGGCGGTTCCATCCTCGATGCGGCCCTTGACGACGTCAGCGAGGGACATGAAGAAGTCGTGAGACCGCTTGCGGTAGGCGAGGAAGTAGGCTTTCCACGGCGCGAGGAAGGAGGGGAGCTGGTTCATCCAGGGGTATTGCTCCACGATGTAGCGCCCGGGTTGATTCGTACGCTCGAGCTCGTCTGTGGACGACCGCCCGGGGAGGAGTTGATTTGAGGGAGGGGAGAAGGACGCGGAGGAGAGAGAGTCAGCTCGGCCAAACCGAGCTAGGCTACACAAACATGCTCACTCATGAGGTCGGTGACGCCCAAAACGATCGGATTGTGCGGTCCATCAACTCGGCGCCCGTAGGAGACGGCTAGAACGACCGAGGCGGTATCTGAAAAGCAACGCCGAGAAGGTCAGCGCCTCCGAGCTCGCCGTCTTTGCTCCCTGCTGCCCGTCCTTCAGTCCCGTAGCATACGCGAGTTCCAAAAGGGTTCTCTCACTACCGTAATCGAGCCCCGAGACGACTCGCCGAAGTAGAAGAAGAACTCACAGCGTTCGACCGCCTCGCGATAGTTCTCGGGATCCTGCAGCAGGTTGTAGACGAGGCGTTGGGACTCGAAGAGCTGGATCGGCTTGTACTTGTGCACGGCGGTAGAAGAAAGCGCCGAGTGCATGGCCTTGCGGTGGGTTCTCCAACGAGGGCCGACGGGAAGGAAGAGGATCGAGTTGTCTGCGAGCGCCGAACGGGTCAGTTTGAGCCTTCCTCTCTTCCGCCAAGTATCAGCTGCACTCACCGTTACTAATCAAGTCTCCGGCGATGGCGAAACGAGGACGAGAGCTGTAGATGTTGCTCCTCTTGTCCAGCAGATCGTTGGCGACCTTTGCCGACGAGATGAGGATGGTCGGCTTGGACTGAGTCCAAATGGTAGCGAGCGCTCCATACTCTTTAGCCCACTCTTCGAGCTTGAACCACGGTCTGTCACGGGAGAAGTGGAAGGGAAGAGGTTAGCTTGCGCCTTCGTTCGTTGGCAGGCTCCCGTCTCCTTCAAGCCAACTCACCGAGTCGGCGGAAACTCTGTAGCATTGCCAGTCAAGAAGCGAGGTTTGGGACCGGGAGGAAGGTTGTGATACCGCTTTCGCTTGACGAGGAAGACGCTAGCCGCCAGCAGCGCGAGGAGAGAAAGTAGAAGCGGGTGCTGTAGGTCGATGGTGAAGAGTGGCTCCTCGTCGTTGAAAGTTGTAGCGTTGACCATGTCGTAAGATGCCTCTGCTGCTCTAGTGCAGCTTTTCGCGCTCGAGAGGACGGAGCAAGGAAGGCGACGAGCGAAGTGGGGGGAGCGCAAGCCTCGACTCTCGGCGCATCGGAGTTTGAGCTTCGCAGAGCTTGGATGCATGCGCCGAGCAAACGAATCAGTGCCATGCGCTTCGCTTTGGCTTGGCTGTGAGATCTTACCCATTGTACTCGAACAGCTCCTCACCTCTTGACTTTTCGCCTCGACTCGAAACCGCTCTTGCTCGCCGCCCTTTCACTTCGCTTCTGACTGCTCATCGGCGTCCCCAGCGGCTTGATCAGGATCTTATTCCGTATGACAAACTCCACCCCACCATCTCATCTCTGCTTGCTCGGTGTTCGCCAGCTCTTTCGCCGCGAGAGGGAGACCCCCACCTGGTTCAGCTCGGATTCGGCTCAACGGAGAAGGAGGCCGAGGTACGCCAGGCTGTCGAGTTCTGCCCTCCGAGCGCCCATCTCGCAGCTGATCTCGACGGTGAAGTCGAGTTGCAAGTGGGACCCCTCAGGCGGGGCCCTTGAGCTCAAGTCTCCCCTCTCTCTCCTTCGCTTCAGTCTCTATCATCCTCTCTCGTCGCTCTTCTGCTCCCTTGCTCCTGTTCAAAGCTTCATACATTCCTCAACATGGCCTTTGGAATCCTCGAGGACCGACACTACCCCGATGGCAACGTGTAAGTCCCACTCGGCTCTCGCTTCGCCACTTCCGACCGAGCATGTCGCTCCTTCTTGAAGACCTGACAGCTGAACTCGTCCTTTCTTACCACCTCGCAGACCCGGAACCGCCCTACTAGACGACCACGAGCACACTGGAGTGCGAGATGAGGTCGTCGACGGGCTTAAGAAGGGAAGCGGCCGCTACTCGCACATCGTTCTTGTTCCCCAGCCTTCGGATGACCCAAATGATGTAAGTAGATCTCATCCCCACCCTCCGCTTTCCAACTCCCTCCCAACGCTCTCCAATCGCTGCTCAACCCCATCTCGGACCTTCGCTGACCGTTCGCCGAGATCCTTTTCAGCCCCTCAACTGGCCTCGCTGGAAGAAGGAGGCCATCTTCTGGACTCTTAGCTTCATGGCAGGACTCGTCGGAGCGATCGGTCCCCTCCTCGCACCCGGATACAGCGTTCTGGCCGCCGAGTGGGGCGTGAGTGTAAACGAAGTTGCTGCTACGTGAGTCGGTTAAGCGTTCACCGCGGTAGAATTGAGGCTAACCTGTTCTTTTGCTCCTTAAACAGGAACGGAGATCTCGTCATCGCTCTCGGCTGCATCATGATCGTCCAGGCTCCGCTCGGCGTGAAGTTCGGGTGCGCTTTCCTCCTCTCGAGTCCAACTCTCCCTCCATCCTCCAGTCCCCCAGTTCTCCGATGTTCAATCGAAGGTTGTGCAGAAAAGCTGACTCGATCTGCTGTACAGACGTCGTCCCGTCTTCCTCGTCGGCGCTGCACTCCTCTTCTTCTGTACGATCTGGTCCGCCGAGTCCAAGAACATCACGTCGTTCAAGTGGTCTCGTGTCTTCCAAGGTCTCGGTAAGCAGCTCTGTTTATTCAAAAGCCTCCACCCAGTCGCCGAGAGGCGTGGCCCTTCCGCCGAGTCGGCGAGAGGCGCTTTCCCTCCGCCGACGTCAAAAGTTGGCTGAGGGCTCGCGCAACCACAAGATCAAGCAGCAGCGACATGTGCTCACTCTTGTTTGTGTGCTCGTTCCACAGGCATGGCTCCGTTCGAGGCTCTCGTTGTCTCCACAATCGGCGACATCTTCTTCGTACACGAGCGTGGCTTCAGAAGCGCCATCTGGGGTTTCGCCATCCTCGCGGGTATCAACATTAGTAAGAACTGAACTACATATTGCCGCTGGCTCGACACAAGCCCCAAATTTCCTCCTCAGCAGGCTTGTGTGGAGCCAACGATCGCCGAGGTGCTTCAGAGTTAAGCTAACCTCTTCCACTCACCCGCAGCGCCTATCGTGAACGGCTATGTTATCGAATCCGACAAGTTGGGCTACAGGTGAGCCGCTCGACTCGAGCCCAGCTTCCCTTCGCCGCGGCCAGCGCTGACGGTCTCTCGGCTTGCCTCCTTCCCTCCGCCGTCTCAAGGTGGTGCTTCTGGTTGATCGCCATCTTCCTCGGCATCGCTTTCCTCGGCATCATCTTCCTATGCCCCGAGACTGCCTAGTGAGTGTCTCAATCATCGCCGAGGCGCTGCGCCGAAATCCACCGACAGAACGCTCGCTAACTTTCCGCCGACTACTCTCAGCAACCGCGAGTCAATCTACGACACCAGTAGTGGACGCTCTCTCGAGGGTGTCTCGGCCGTGAACAAGGCCAGCGAGGAGTTGGAGAAGGAGAACTCGCACGAGCCGAAGCCAACGGGTCAGATCGAGCATCTTGAGGGCGGACCAAGAGCTATCAACTCATTCGGGCCTCGCAAGACTTGGGTGCAGGGTGCGATCTTTGTCTCCTTTGCCTCTCACAACTTGACGGCAGCTGATCTCGTTCGCCGAACTCAGAGCTCGCTCCAATCTCGAGCTACAGGGGCAAGGCCTCGCTTCTCAAGACCATCATCCGCCCCTTCCCCTTCTTCTTGTCTCCCGCCGTCTGGTTCGGCATCTTCACCTACGGCATGACCACCTGCTGGCTCGTCGTGCTCTCGATCATCTCGTCCATCCTCTTCGCTTCCCCACCCTACTTCTTCAACGCTTCCCAGACGGGTCTCGTTAGCATCGGACCTCTCGTCGCCTCTATTCCCGCTACTTTGATCGCTGGACCGTGAGTGGCTCTCTGTCTTGACGGGAGGAGGGAGGACGGCGAAAGCTGATCTCGGCGTTCGCTCCTTTGCAGACTCTGCGACATGTCGGCTACCTACTTTGCTCGTCGAAATGGTGGTCGCTTCGAGCCGTGAGTACCTAATGCTGTACCGCCCCCCGAGCAGCACCTGACTCCTCGCCATCCTCTTCAGCGAGTTCCGACTCTTCCTCATGCTTCCCATGTTCATTCTCGAGGTCTTTGGTTTCATGGGCTGGTCGCTCATGACCAAGAACCAATCTATTCCTTGGATCGGCCCCGTCTTCATGTACAGGTGAGCTTCTTCCCTCGTTCACGGCCGACCTCGACGAGCGCCGAGTATCGAGAGCTCGAGCTGCCGACGCTGTCGCTGGCGTAGCTCATTCACAGCATCAAGCTAACTTCTTTACATAACAGTCTCATCAACGCCGGGCAGAGCATCGGATCGACTTGCATTATTACTTATTTGATTGACGTCCACTCCAAGCACACACCCGAGGCTATCTCCATCATCAACCTGTAAGCCCCCGACGTCATCGCTATCACCGTCTTCCACCTCCAGCATCTGCTGCCCTTGCCCATCCCATCGCCGCCGGTTTCGCTCGGCGTTCGCTCCTCGGCGCTCTAGCTCAGCTCGGCTCACCTCCTTCCACCCACAGGTTCAAGAACCTCGTGCTGTACGGCTTCACTCAGTTCGCAGTGAATTGGGTGCTTGAGCAAGGTATCCCGGGTACCATGGGTGTCCTGGCTGGTCTTTCGGCCGTCTGCATCCTCACGGTGAGCCTTTGCGGTCTTGCTTCGCCATCATGGACGTCCTCGCGGCTTAGACGGAAAGCTGATACCACTCTTACACACAGACTGTACCCATGTACATCTACGGCAAGCGCATCCGCTCTTACGTTGCTCGGCACGAGAAGCTCTACCTCGCCGTCGACGAGAAGCTCTAGAGCCTCAAACGATGCCAATAAGGGGCGCTGCAGCGCATATCATATTAGTGTAGTCTTTCAATCGATCAACTTTTGTTTCTGGGGAACTGTGGCTCACGAGAGGGCGAATTGGCCAGCGCGAGCACGATCTCTCAAGAAGCTCGAGCCGAGGCGCGCGGAATATGTACGAATGAGTGCTAGCTTTCATCCCCACTAGAAGACATATCCACCTCTACCTCCCCATCATCCAGCTCGACTTCTACCACCGTTCTCGGCGCAACGGAAGGCGACACGGCCGACGGCGTCTCCCCAGCTCTCCAGCCCCACGGTGAGCCTCTCCCATTCGAGCCCGGCGTACCCTCTCCACCTCCCCAGGGATCCCTGCTCGCGTGCAGTCCCATATGCTGCGCGAAAGTCAGGGGATTGGAGAATGGTAACGGCAGGTCAGGCCGATGGATTGGAAGGGATTGGGAGGAGAAGAGGTAGGTCGGGTAGTCGACGAGGCGAAAGGGAGGAGGAGAGGGAGGAGGACCGGGTGGTAGGGGTGGTGGTGGACCGGGAGGGAGCGGAGGTGGAGAGCCGGGAGGGAGGGGTGGCGGGGGTTCGGTGGGAAGGGGAGGAGGGGGCTCGCGAGGCGGTTGAGGTATTGAGATTGGAGGGAGCGGTGGTGGTGAAAGGGAAGAGGATGGTAGGGCGATGGAGATTTGAAGAGGAGTTTCGGCTTGGTCATCGGAAGGTGGATCGTCGCCGCTGGAGGTCGGCGAGGGTACAGGCTCGGCCGAAGAGCGAGGACTGCTCCCCTGATCATCGCCGAAGATCTGGAGTATCTCAATGTCCTCCCATGCCTCGTCACGTCCTATTCGTTCTCGGACCAGGTCGAGAGGATCTGCGCGAGTCGAGTGGTCAGCTTGCTCGCCTTCATCACGAGCCGAAACAGCATCAAACCCACCTCTTCCACCTTCATAAAGCACCCAACCCGGCGGATATCCCCACTCCCTCATCCTCCAAAACCAAGGGTACTCCACCACCTCCCCATCCTTCTCCTCGCCGCCGTAACCGAGCGCCTCTCGCAGCTCCCGACTCACGACGCCCGCTCTAAACCTCTCGGCCATGTCCGTCATTCGTCGCCTTTCCGTATCCTCTCCACCCAGCTTTGCACCTCCACCACTCGTTCCATGCTCCGCTTGAAAGGCCGCTCGGTTGGCAGCGATGGCCGCATTGTCGCGACGGAAGGGGCATGTCGAGAGGACGTGTGAGCCGAGGCAGTTGAAGCATTGTCGGTCGTCGGAGGGGGTTGATTTGGGCGGAGCGGAAGAAGGGAGCCCGAGGATGGGGAGGGGATCGGCGAAGGAGCAAGAGGGAGGAGCGAGGTAGGTGTAGGAGATGAAGGTCGCAGGGCAGTCGGTCATGCTGGCTGAGGGAGAGGTTGAGATGTAGAAGAGGTTCATGTCTTCTTCGTCTTCGTTTGAGGGCGTAGTAGAGCGACGAGCGACCTTGAGCGGAGGAGAGAGCTCAGTTTCGTCGCCGAGCGGGCGTTTACGGTCTATCGAGGGGGTATGAAAGTCAGCTCTGCGCTTTCTTCGATACTGTGTAATACCGAAAAGTCACGCACTCATTCCTCCTTCTTGTTCTGTCCCTCCTCCTGCCGATTGAGCTTCTCCGTCCATCCTTGAACGAGTTCGACGAGCTTCTCTTGGTCGATGCGATGCTTCATCACCCTCCCACCCTTGAGAACCTTGCCTTTGGTTCGTCCTGCGAGCGAATCAAAGTCCTCGGCCTCAGAGAGGTGCAAGACGGGGATGTCGTACTTTTGAGACGAGGCGGTTAGCTCACTCGTGTACAGCAGCAGCTCAGGCTGACGAAGATCAGCTCACTTGATACAACCTCCTCCAAGCCTGACGATCGTAGTACTCTGGATCGTCGCCCTCCTTCCTCCGAATGTTGTAGAGCGAGAGTTGAAACGGCGCGCGTTTCTGTACGGCAGCAAGGTCGGCTTTTGCTACGTCGCAGAGTGAGCACTCTGAGCCTCCCGTGAAGAGCGTGAGATGTGGGAGCTTGATCCGGCGAGCCAGCGTGACGAAGGTGCAGCAGGACGAGGTGAGCGTAGGAGAGCAAGGGACGAATCGCTCTTTGAGCTCCTGCCGTTTCTACCAGGGGCTCGCTGCTGCCTCTCTGTACTAAGCTACAGCTCTGCTTGACTTTGTACTGCTCTCCCTCGCTCTCTACGCGCACTAATCACCGTCGGGCTCCGCCTGCGAAAGCCGGCCGAGTTGCTCGCTTCAATCGCAGGCCTTTCGCCGCCGAACAGCTCTTGCTCTCGCCACTCTCAGCTGCAAAATGCTCAGTACCGTCCTTTCGGCCTTTGCCTCTGCTACCACAAGCAGCAGCAGCTCCTCCACCCCTTCAACCTCGGCGTGCAGCTCCCTTTCCGCCTCTCCCCTCCCTTCTCCGGCTCCAACTCCAGCCGTCGAAGCACCAGATCCCTCTTTAGACCCCACTTCATCCTCCGGCTTCTTCCAACGCCTTCAAGCTCGAGGCTCCCACTCGTCGGCTCGGATTCAGCAGATTCGCAAAGCTGCCCTGCGCGACCTTCCTCCGACCGAACCGCCTCAATACGCTTGTTGTGGAAGTAGCTGTGGGATAGATTGCGTAGTGACGATCTGGTGGGAGGAGGAGAAGACGTGACTTTGTCTTTGCTCTCTCTTTCTCGGCGATTGGAAGCTGATCGGCCGAGGTGCTTTCGACAGTTGGCGCGATTGCCATGAGGACTGGAAGGAGATTAAAGAGCGGTTAGCAGCTGAGGAGGAGGAGAGCCTGCGGTTGGAGGAAGAGGAGGAGGCGCTGGGAGGACCGGCGGTGAGCATCTCGATCGAGAGGGAGGAGGGGAGCGCCGAGCAGCTGAAAGGCGTCGTAGGGGCGCAAGAGCTCGCAAAGGCGCTGGCGACCGTAGAGATATGATATAAATGTGCTTCTTGATTTCTTCTTCTATGTACGATGTCTCTCCCTCGTAACAAAACGAGAGCCGAGAGCCTTTCTACTCCTCCCGCTTCAAAATCCCCTCGATCTTGACCAACGCATCCATCAACTCCTCGTCATGACAGCGCATCGCCACGAGCTGCAAGCTGATAGGAGCGTTGGCGTACTTCTTCGGATGATCTGCGCGCCAAAGCGGAAGCAAGTCAGCTCGGCGCTCGGGTCGGATCTCGCGACCTCGCACTCACAGCCATCGTGCACCAACTGGTCGTCCTCGCTCAAGGGTACGTATGCTGCTGCATCGTCTGGTGTGATGGCATCCAGCTCTTGGTCGACGGTGAGGCCCGAAGGGAAGGCAATGGCGGGGTAGTCGACGAGATTGAACTGCGAAGTGTAGCTGTGTGCGTCAGAAGACCAAGGCGGGTCAGCTCTGCGTTGCTGACGCGGATAGTGGTAGCTAGGATTTCGAACGTACGCCCACCACTTCGCCTCGCCGTGCGGAGGCGCTGGATAAGGCGCGACGGGGCAAAGGAGGACGTCGATGGCTTGCGAGAACCAGTGAGCTTGGTAGCCCTTGCGGTACGCCTCGCGACGGGTGTTGAGCTGTGGAGAAAGACACCGTCAGATCTACTCGTCTACAGAAGGCGAAAACCAGACTCACCTCCCAAAGCTCGTGAATTGACAGCTCCCGAACAGGAGGACCAGCTTCGGCGAGCAACCACTGCGTCAGCGGGTCCAACGGCTCCTCCACCTCGCTCTCATCCGTGAGCTGGTGTATCCTCCTGCCTCCGTCGGGGAAGTACTGAAGCAAAGAGCGAAGGGTCATCACTCAGCGCCTCGACGACTCGACTCGGCTCAACTCACCAGCTGTCGAATCAAGTCCCACCCCTCCCTCGTCTTCCACGGCTCAAAATCCACCACCTCGACCTCTCCACTTTTCCTCAACTTCTCCACCGCCCCTTTCAACGCCCTCTCAACGCCTCTCACGGGCCTGACCTCCCCATCATGCCACATTACCCCGACCCTCAACCTCCTCCCACCCTCCTGCCATCCCCCCATCCTCCCCACCCTCCAAGGCATCTCCAACAAACTCGGATCCCTCCTCCAAGGCTTGGCATCCGAGCTCAAAACCACCGACATGAACAGCTCGATATCCCTCGCCGAATGACAGAGAGGTCCGACGATACCGAGGATGGAATCCCGGCCGGGGACGTAGGTCCTTACCCCTGCGTTGGGGACGCGAGAGGCGGTAGGGCGAAGGCCGTAGAGACCGTTGTTGGCGGCGGGAGAACGGACGGAACCGCCGATGTCGGCTGTGAGGGAGGAAGGGGAAGGGGTCAGCGCTGAGACCGGGGTAGAGGGAGATGGTAGACGTACTGCCCAGTCCGAGGGGTGCGCCTCGCATGCCTAGTACCGCGCCTTCTCCGCCGGATGATCCACCGGCTGAGAGGGAGGTGTTGAAAGGGAGCAGAGTCCGTCCCCAGAGAAAGCTGTTGCATTCGAGGCTGCGAAGGAGGTACAGGTTAGTCAAGCCGTGGACAGCGAAGAGAAGGGAATTTTAACACACTGCATGATGCTTTGAGGCAAGGTCGTATGGTTGAAGAAGACTGCTCCGGCGTCGATGAGAATTTGAGCGAGTTGAGCGTTCGAGGTCGCCGGCTTGGCGGTCGAGTGCAGGGAGGTGAAGCCGAGGGATGTGATCTTGCCGATGAGCTCTACTTGATCCTGTTCCATTCGACCGCGGAAGAGGGTCAGCGGCGAGCGAGGGGAGCTGGAAACGAGACCGCCTACCTTCGCCGAGATGGGCAGACCGTGCAAAGGCCCTCTAGTCTTGCCTGTTCGGGCGAGGTAGGCATCCAGTTCTTGAGCTGCAGCTATAGCCTCATCGATGAAGAAGTCGGTGAGGCAGCAGGTCTGTAATAGAAGCATCAGCGAAGCGATTCGGCGCCGTCGAGCTGGAGCGCCGGACTCACCACTTGATGAGCGATCGCCGTCCTGATCCCGAAAGCCGTTACCACCTCAACTGAGCTGAACTCTTTAGTAGCAATGCGAGCAAGCAGTTCTGTAGCGTCCAACCCCGTAATCTCAAGCTGCTTAGCGCTTAGAAGTCCACACGACTCGGGCAAACCGGAGACGTCTGAGCCGGGCGGAAGGGCGTCGAGTGTAGCGCGAGGAAGGAGGGAAGAAAGTGGTAGCTTGTCCATGACCTGCTGCTGGTACTGCTCGGCGAGAGCGGCGTAGGCCATGTTGGCTGCTCGAAACGGCGAGGGCGAAAGGTGTGGGGCGGGCGATAGCGGTTGAGAGAAACGGCGAGAAAAGAGCGAGAGATGGGTGAAGGGTCGTAGCAATATATGGCGAGCTACTTGGACGTGTTCCCTGTTGAGGTACAGAAATTGAGGAGTACAGCGGAGGAGAGCAAGCCGAGCTGCCGCGTCGCTCTCGCTTGTTAGCCAACTACTATTCCTCGTCTTTCTGTAGTCGACTCGACTCACGCACTTGGACAGGATGGACACGGGACCTTCCACTTCTAGTCACCCATTGCGACCGTACGCTGTTATCCCTGAAGCCGGCGACTGGTCCCTCGGTTCCATCCCTTCCGCCTCATCCTCTCGCCTGCCCCCTTCGTCGTCTTCAGCTTCCCCTTCGATCCGAGTTTCGCCTCCGACCAACCGTTATACGTCTACCATTAGCGATTTGGATCATGCCGATGCACCAGCAGCAGGAGCCATGCTCAAGGCCTTCGTCACGAGCAGCTTGTTGAGCTTCACGGGCACGGCTCTCGTCATGCCGTTTGAAGTCGGCAAGACGTTGGCTCAGGTGCAGTGGGTGCCCAAGGAAGGTCTCGATAACATTGTACAGGCCACTCTGGACGAGATTGAGGAGGAAAGCGTAGAAGTGAGTCTTTCGCCCGCCAGAGCTTCCGTCCCGCTTGTTGGGCTGGGCCTGTTAGAGAAGGTCGCTCGCGAGCTGTAGGGGTGCAGAGAGGGCAGCGATCGCGATGGGGCAGCATCTGAAGGATGTACTGCACCTTGCTGCTCTCTCAGAGACGACCAAACAGCTCGGGTCATGTGCCGAGCTCATGGCGCTCGCTTGTAGCTCTCGGATTGCCTGTCAGAGACCGTTCGCTGACCTTGCAATACGCTACAGATCGAGGACGAGAACGAAGCCGAAGCCTACTTTGCCGACCTGAGCAACGTTTCGCAGCCAGGGTTCGCCCCTCCTACCGACGCGCCACCACGACCCACCTCTCCCTCGGGCTACCTTCTTCGTTCGGGCATCAACGATGCGCGCTATGGAACCAAGCCGGAGTGGGTCATGCCTGTTGTAGTTCAAGGAGGCGTATGGGACATGATCAAGACGGTGGGAAGGTGGAAGGGAGAAGGATGGGCTAGTCTTTGGAAGGGTGAGCCGAGCCGAGCTCGTTCAACTCGACCAAGTAGCAGCAAACTGACATCCCTTCTACTCACAACCAGGTCAACTTACCACCTTCATCCTCGACTCCATCGTCACCACTCTGCAACCTATCGTCCTCACGACCCTCACCGTCATCTTCCTTCCCTCCTCTCCCCTCTCCTCCCTCCCCATCATCTACTCTCCCTCACCCGCCCCACTCCTCCTCCTCTCCACCATCTCCCACGCTCTCGCCACCATCGCCGTCTCGCCTCTCGACCTCGTTCGAACACGCCTCGTCGTGCAATCAGCGCAACCCCTGCACCGAAAGTACAAAGGCCCTTACGACGCCCTCCGCACGATCTTCCGCGAAGAAGGCGGCGTCTGGTCCACCTACTTTCACCCCAACCTCTTCATCCCCACCCTCCTGGAAGGTATCCTCCGCCCCGTCATCCACCTCTCCACACCCCTCATCATCTCCCGCTACCTCCTCATCGAACCCTCCACCTCTCCCCTTTCCTTCGGGCTCGCCGAACTCCTCCTCGGTACAGCCGGACTCCTAATTACCATCCCCATCGAAACGATTCGCAAGCGTCTGCAAATCCAATCTCGCGCCGACTTTGTACGAGCAGGCCGAGCAGGAGGAACCGGTCGCGCGTGGAGGACTTGCGTTGAGACGAGGCCGGCGCCCTACGTCGGTGTTGTGGAAGCTGCTTGGAGGATTATGACGGAGGAGACAGGTAGGATTCCTAGGAGGAGGAGAAGGAGTAGTAAAGGCGCGGCTTCAGCGAATAAGGACGAGCCCAAGGAGGATTTGGGATTGATGGGCTTGGGAGTGGGAAGTGGGTTGACGCAGCTGTATCGTGGATTGGGGATGGGAGTCGGAGCCAACTGTGTGGTGTTCCTTTTGGGACTCGTTGCTGGTGGAGGGGAGGGAACGGGATGGGCCGAGATGTGAGCAGGAGGCGGCGGGGGTTAGCCGTCGCCCGAGTAGAGATTCTTCGCCCTTTCTTCTTGTTCTGTATGCCTATGAGAAACGCAGCTCCGTTTTTTTACAGTCGCTGACGGCTCGTCTCCGAGGCGAACGGGGGAGTTGGCAGGGCGCCGAGAGGGACAGAAGACGACTGCTCTCAGCTCACTTGAGCTCGCTCTCACAGAACCTGGACAGCTTCGAGACGCGAAACATAGTTACACATCTCTTTTGAGCTACATGCTGACGATCTAACCTGACCTCTTCTCCCTCTTCGCCTCCGCTCCCCATCCTCGGCGCTGCTCCTCCCGCCTCCCTCATCTAATGCTTCGCGATCGAATCGAGCGTAGCTACCGTGCGGAGCGTGTTCCTGTCGTCCTCCGCAAAAACGCTTGGCTCCTGGGATCTAAGCTCGACGTTAGAAGCCGTCGTCGTGCGCTCGGAGGGAGGGGGGAACGAGAACTTGTTGCGACCACTGGCAGCAGCGCCGAACGAGCTCGACGAGCGGTGGGAATCGGAGATGGCGGATTTACCGAGACGGAGGAGACCCAGATACCAGAGGCCTGCTGTGGCGAGACTGAGAACGGCGAGGGTGACGAAGGCGCCGATGACTCCGGAGGAAGCCTGAATGGCGGCGCCGAGGGGGAGAGATGAAGGTCAGCAGGCTGGTCGCGGGTGAGGAATGGAGCATAAAAAGTCAACCCACGTTTGAGAGACCGCCGCTCGAGCTTGAGCTCGACGACGAGCCGTCGGCGACTGTGAAGGGAGGACTCGTCGGTCGGCGCAGATGTAGAGACAGCGAGAGCTGGTAAGAACTCACCTGAGGTGGTGGCGTTTGAGCACGTAAAGTCGCTGGATACAAAGTAGTTGTAGTCCTCAACGAGAGTGACGTCGGCGCATTGGTATCTGCGAGAAGGAAAGCGAGTCAGCTCGGCACTCGAAGTTCGGAGCAGGGAAGGTGTTGCGAGAACGTCGACGAGCGAGCGATGGCTTACTTGTAGGTAGGATCTGGTCGTTTGGAATCCCATTTGGGTGAGATAGAGGAGGTGCGAGGTTGTTGAGGGAGGAGTGAGTCGAATCAGCGAGGTTCGGCGATTTGAAAGGGGAAGGGAAGAAAAGGCAGGGAGGCAGCTCACCAGACGCCGTCTGGTACATCACGCGGAAGGTGACACTCTGACCGGCTGAGAGACCGTCAGAACCTGTACGAGAGGCCCAATTCAGCATCAGTACCCGTTTCTTGCTCGGCCGAATCAGACTCAACGGCAAAGACTCACCGAAAGTAGGCGCAGAGGCGCAACGGTACCCTTCCGAGGCGTCGCCGATGGTGTAGAAGGTGGAAAATTGGTTGGTGATCGGATTGGGCTGCGTGCTGTACTGCACGACGACGTTGGTCGCGGAATCCTCGAGTTGAAGAGCGACGGGCCCGCCGTTCAACGGGAAGTCGACTCGATCGCCGAGAGAGAAGCCTCCACACGGTTCTTTTCCTACAGTGCTCGACGACCAGCCTCGAATCGGTGGGTACTGCGATGCAGACGAAAGAGAGAGGGAAGGTGAGCCCTTGCTCGTCTCGGCGGCTGATCTCTCGCGACGAGTAGGAGACGCAGAGAAGCACTCACCAGCAGCCCGACAATTCCAGGGGAGGTGTAAGTGGTAGCACGAGGCTCGAGTGACCTGGGCGCAAGCGATACAGAGGCGGAAGAGGCGATGGAGGCAACGGAAGCCGCGAGGAGAACGAGGGCGCTTTGAGCGAGCATCTTGAAGTCGAGCGAGTGCGATAGAGCTCACGCACAGCGTAGAAAAGCCGCGAGATGAGAGTTATGGGGAGATGCGAGGAGAGAGAGAGAGAGAGAGGCTCTGAGCGGCGAAGAGGCGAGAGGCAAGCTCGAAATTCGAAGGGGAAGGAGGGTTGGCTTTCCACCGCACTCTCGGCTCGGCTTGCTCCACTCGTAGGCGATCCTCGGGCGTTTAAAGCTCGTTGGCGAGCTGTCCCGAGCATCATTCAGCCGCCATTCTGCCCCCGAAGTCGGCCGCGATGTGGTGCAAATCGCCCCTTCGGCCTCGCTCTCGGCTGATGGGAGTCCTCGTTGACGGTCGCAGATTCACTTTGAACGGTTGTCAGGAGCGGAGTAGACTTTCAAACAGGTGAACGAGCTTGTTCAGCCTCGACTTTATCCGATTCTGCTGCTCAGCAGCCGTATGAAGCAGCCGAGGAGGGGTTCAGCCTTTCTCCCTCTCCTCGTGCTCTTTGTCCCGCCCGTCATCCCCTACTATTCGTGTAACTCTTGGCGAGGCTCTTGTGCTGCCGCTGGATAATCTGATGGTACCTGCACGAGCTGATGGGCCAACGAGCGGTTTCCTCCCTCAAATCGCCGCCCCTCTCCCATCCACTGGAGCTCAAGAAGGGCGAGCTGACCAGCGTTGAGGCTCTCCCTCTCCTTTCCCATCTGCACTCTCAACCTCGAACCAACCCCTCCTTCCACTCCCACCCCTTCCAAACTCCTCACCATGCTCGCCTCCGTCCTCACCCTCGTCGCCCTCGGCGCTGCCTCCGTCCAGGCTGCTCCCGCCTCCCTTGGACCCCGCGCCTCCACGTAAGCTCTTTCCAATTAATCCCCAGCACATCTACTCGGTTGTCGAGGAGGACAGGTCGAACTGGGAGTGCACCTCGGCGATGCTGACCTCCCGTTCTTCTCTCCCCAACTCCAGCGTCTCGACCTGCCTCGACACCTGCCTCACCAGCGCCGCTTCCAATACCACCTGCGGCACCGATTACACCAGCAGCGAGTGCGGCTGCAGCTCCGACTTCCGCTCGGCGGCGAAGTCGTGCACCTACGAGGCTTGCTCGGACGAGGTTCAAACCCTCTACTCGCTCTTCACCGAGTACTGCGATGGAGGAGAGATTGTCGCCGCTACCGCTGCTGGTGCCAGCGCTACCACTACCGCCGCCCTTTCCTCCGCTACTGATGCCAAGTACGTTTCTTTCCTTTCGCCGAGCTCCAACCCTTTTGCTGACCCCTCCTTCGCCGAGCAGCGGCTACACCACCTGCCAGAAGACCTGCGCCGAATCGGCCTTCACCAATACTACCTGCGGCTCTTCGTACCTCTCCTCCGACTGCCTCTGCGACTCGAGCTACTACTCGGCGGTGAAGGTCTGCCTCTACCAAACCGAGGACGGCGCTTGCGCTTCCGACGTCACGTCGTGGTACAACATTCTCAACAAGGTCACCTGCCCCTCCGCTTCTTCTCTCGCTTCGCAGGTGAGCATTTCTATTCGAGAAGACGGAAGAGAGCCGCTGCTGACCCCCTCCCCTTCCCTTCTCACAGGCTACTGCTTCCGCCGCCGCTACCACCGCCGCCGCCTCTGGAGCATCTTTATCCTCCTCTGCTGCTGCCGCCAGCACCACCGCCCCCTCCAGCGGAGCCATCTCCCTCAAGGCCGGAGCCTTCGGTCTCCTCTCGATGGCTCTCGGATCCGCCCTCCTTCTCTAATCGCCTTCCTACCTTCGACCCTCCCCGAACCAATACAACCCCCTCACACACGTAGATCCTTCTCCCCACCATCCCTCATCCTCACCTTCGCTACCCAAAAAGACGTACTCGGCGCGGTCATTAGATAGTTCCTTGGGCTGCAATTCTTGAGCCGCCTGTAATCGTGCCTTGGTTCTCCCTCAGTCAAAGGTTACGAGCACTCTATCTTCGGAGCATCGAGCAACCATCGCAGGAAATGTCCACCCTCGTCTTTGTGCTCTGGGTGAACAAGAACCGCGCTTCGCGAGCCGTCTTCGCTCGCTCTCCTCTCAAATGCCACGCCAATCAATCACAGAAGCACAGCACATCATTTCCAGCGCCCTACAGACTACCCTCCACCCCTCCACCACCTCAGCTTGCCGTCCTCTCCCGCACTAACGAGCTGACCACCTCCGATCCCCGCGCTCGCTCCTCCCAATCCTTCGAGCGCTGGTGGGCCACTCTCTGGCGCCCAAGCGAGAGACCAGACGTCGCCAGTATGGTCGCGAAGAGTCGAGAGGGCGGAGCCGGGTGATGCGAGGTCGAAGAGCTTGATGGTGCCGTCGGCCGAACTGGAGGGGGAAGGAGAAGATTAGCGAGGACGTTTGGCAAGGGGGAGCAAGAAAGAAAGCGAGAAGGAAGAAGACTGAAGAAAGAGCTACTCACCCGCTAGCCAGTAGCCTCTCATTCCTCGCCTCGACGCTGACAACCCATCCTTCGTGTCCGCCGAGACTGGCGACCTGACCTTTCCTGCTACCACCGTTCGAACTAGCCGAAGTGAGGGCACGAAGATCAAAGACGTTAATACGCTTGTCGTCGGATCCAGTGATGAGGAGCGAGGAGGTGAAGGAGACGGAGCGGATGGGACTCGAGTGGGCGGGGAAGGTCGAGACGAGTTGGCCAGTTTCGGCGTCGAAGAGGGTGACGTATCCGGTGTCCGAGGCAACGGCGAGCAAGCGACCATCTTTGCTCTAGAGTGGGAGATGTGTCAGCTCTCGAGTTCTCGCAGAAAGGGTCAGCCGAGCCCGCTCACGTATTCGACGGCGCTGCCGAACGTGCCCGTAGCGTCCATCGAGGTCAACTCTTCTCCAAAGTTCTCCACTGCCGACGAAAGGATGCGGACTCGAGCTTCTGAGCCGGCTGTAGCGAGATGGAGGGAGCGAGGATTGAGGGAGATGGACCAGGTCTCGGCTGAGAGCGCGAGCGAAGGAAAGAAGAGGATCAGCTGAAATGTACGGGTGGAGCGAAGGGCGGCAACCTACCAGGACCGAGCTCCTTCCTCCCCTCTGCTACACCGTCCATGCTGAAGCGACTGATGACGGAATCGAGCGAGTTGGAGACGAGGAATTGAGCTCCCTCCGGCGAAGGGTCGACGTCAAGGCCGACGATGCCGAGAGCTGCTGGTGGTCGCAGGGTCTTGGTCGGCTTTGCTCCACTCGTTGGGTTCCTATGGAGGTGCAGGAGTTAGCTACGAGAGATTAACGAGCTCGAAGTAGGGCGAGGACGCACCACAGCTTGATCGTGTGGTCAGCAGAACCAGTGACTACGATTCCATCTCCTCCTGGCAGCTTTGCCCACTTTGTACACCATACAGCATCTGCGTGGCCGTCTTCCTTGAGCGCTGGCGGTTCAGATTCGCGTGGTGAGCTGGGGAGAGAGGGAGCGCCTCGTCCTGCAGCGTTCTCGGAGACGTGAGCGAGCAAGTAGGTCGCCGACTGTGGAAAGAGGTACAGAGTTAGCCCAGGTGTGGCTCTGTAAGGCGAGCAACTCACCATCTCCCGAAACGAGCGATGCGGTCGAGTTCAAGCCGTGAGCTGCTCTCGCCTCTTCTCCTCGTTCGTCTCACTGCTTGCTGGCTTCTCGCCTCGGTTTCTCGTAGAGGGTGAGTTAGCATGCCGGTTAAGTTGGCTAGGAATACAGCTCACTCCCCGACACTCGCAGATGAGCGCCGTACAGCCCTGCAAGTTCTTTGCTCAAGGCCGGTGTCAGTTCGGCGATCAATGTCGCAACAGCCACGGCAACCAGCCCACCAAGGGGAATCCCAACCCAGCAGGAGCTCCTTCCTTCACGTGAGCTGCCTGCCAACCCAGCCTTAAGCATCTGAGCTCACTCGCTTCCCTCAACAGACGCGACGCCATCAAGCTCGACCTTTCCGCTGAACGACCTTCATGGGCTCTCTCCTCGTATGGTCCCGGCAAAGGATGGCCTAACCTCATCAGCGGCACCGACGTCAGCCCCGAGGAGCTTCGCTTGCAGTTCTACACGGCTCGCAGCGCCAACAACATCTCCCTCTACGTGAGCTCGTCTCTAACGCTCTCGTAGCTCACCCAAAGCTGAGTCTATCTCAAATATGCAGCCCGAGACCGACCTCGTACAAAAGGCCGAGTCAGCCGTGCAGAACATCCTCGGCAACCTCGACCAAGCCTTCAACTACGCCTCGCAACTCGGCTCGTCCTCGGATACCACTCCCGCTTCCCCCTTCCCCACCACTGCTCCTACCCCGACCACTCCCGCTCGCCCATCCGGCTTTGGCGCCTTTGGCTCGACCGCTACGCCTTCCACACCCGCCGCTAATCCCTTCGGCGGTTCGTCCGCTTTCGGCACCCCCGCTGCAGCACCTACCTTCGGCGGATCAGCGTTCGGTGCTGCAGGAGCAGCAGCAAAGCCCTCTGCGTTCGGCTCAGGCGGTTCGCTAGGGACGAGCGTCTTCGGCGGAGGAGGAACGACGGGCTCGGCGTTTGGCTCGGGGGGCGGCGCCTTCAAGCCCGCAACCTCGGCGTTCGGGACACCAGTAGCCTCGACAGGCTCAGCAGGAGGATTCGGTGCATTTGCGGGTGGAGGAGGAGGGACGGGCGCCTCGGGAGCCTTTGGCGGAACGGGATTCGGTGGATCAGCCTCGACAACGGCGCCGACAAGCGCCTTTGGCCAACCAGCTTTCGGCAAATCACCTACAACAGCACCTGCCTTTGGAGGATCAGCATTCGGCGGAGGAGGAACAGCATCAGCAACGCCCGCCTTTGGCGCCTCGCCGTTCGGTACCCCAGCCAAGCCGACCGCTCCTACTTCAGCTTTCGGCGCACCAGCTTTCGGAGGATCCGCGTTCGGCTCGGGCGGAACAGCAAGCACAGGGAGCGCATTCGGGAGCGGAGGAACAGCTCCAGCAACCACCCCCTTCGGCAGCACACCAGCTCAACCAGCAGCAGGAGCGTTCGGTGGTAGCGCATTCGGCAGCGGAGGAGCCGCTCCCAGCGCCTTTGGGACAGGAGGGACGGTGCCCAGTGCGTTCGGAAGTGGAGGAACGGCTCCGAGCGCTTTCGGAGCCGGAGGGGTAGCACCCAGCGCCTTTGGCAGTGAAGGGACAGCGCCGAGCGCCTTCGGTTCGGGCGGAACGGCGGCGCCAGCAACGGGTTCGGGGTTTGGAAGCGGAGGAGTCGCTGGTGGTGGATTCGGAGCCTTTGCCGCCAAACCCGCTACCTCGCCATTCGGCGCACCAGCAGCCACGCCCTCAGCATTCGGCGCCCCTGCCGCTCCCAGCGCTTTCGGAGGAGGAGGACTCGCCGCTACGCCTGCTCCGAGTGGAGGTGGATTCTCAGCACTTGGATCGTCCGGTACAGCAGCACCAGCGTTTGGACAGTCGGCGTTTGGATCGGGAGGAGCGTTCGGCGCGACGCCTGCTGCTCCCAAGCCGGCCGCTACCGTCGTGCAGGATCCGTACGCCGAGCTGGAGAAGGGAGGAGAGAGGAGTGCGGAGGAGATGGCATTATGGGCGTCGGAGAAGTTCTCGTGGGGCGAGATTCCTCTCAGTGCGCCTCCGTTGGAGGTGAGGTAGTCGGTGAGTCGTCTTTCGGCACCCTGCTCTCCCGAATCGAACTGACTTCGCCTTTCTATTACAGTTCGAGTTCAAGTCGAGGATGAGTTGTACCCTGCCGTTCATGTTGTAGTGATTAATCCTCGTTCGCCCCCTAACGCACCGCCCCCGCCGTTCCCCCGCGAGCGCCGAGATTGACCCCTCGAGGACTTTCGAACATTTCGTCGCTGGTGAGAGAGGACATTGGACTTGCGGTTGCTTCGCCATGAATCTCGACGGCAAGGATGATAGCAGCAAGGACCGGCAGTGTTGTGGAGCCAGCCTCAGGACGTGAGTGAGGCTCGCCCTTGTTCGCCTTCCCCTCGCTCACCACCCTCCGCCCACAGGTTTGCGATGACCTCGTCCCTGGTCTCGGCCATTTCTCTACTCATCAGCAGCATGTTGGCCTTCTGGGCCTACTCTTGGGTCAAATCCCAAGCAGAAGTCTTCGAGGCGGAATCCTCCTCGTTCGATTCTACCTTAGCGAACCCCACGATGGTCTCGCTCGGTGCGTCTTTTCATCTCTGAGCCCAGATCCGAAGCTCACAGCTTTCTCTACTCTCTACAGGTCTCGGACTACTCTTCCTCGCTGCTGCCGTTGGGAGCGCAGTCCTCTACGCCGTCGCCGGCTGGTCCTCTCAGAAACCTCGTCGGTTGCGCATCACTGTTCTCGTCGCCTTCTTCGTCGTCTTCCTGCTCGTCGCCTGGGAGATTGGAGGGGCTATCATGTGTTGGAGTAGCGCGATGGAGGGAGTCAAAGCCGCCTGGTGAGTTCGAGTTGTCTCGAAGGACGACCGAACGCCGAGTTAACCTTTTGTCGCCTTTCAGCGCTACCATCGACACCGAATGCCTCTCCAACTACAAGAAGTTGATGTACTACTCGATTCCGGTGCGCCAGATCTGGCAATCTACCAGAGGAATCGCTGACAGCTGAGCGTTCGGCACTGTTCGCAGGTCGAAGTTTTCGGAGCTATCTTCGCCGCCTGGATGCTCATCAGCTGCCGTCTCTACTATGCACAAAAGCAGAAGAAAACCTCCGCGTCCTCAACCGACACCCTCCCCGACGATTCTCGCCCCCTCGTCGACAAGCCCAGCCGAACCTCAGCCTCCCTCGCCAAGCTCTCCTCCGACGAAGGCGTCTCCCGTCCATCTTCCAGGACGTCCAAGAAAACAAGTCGCGGCGCCGAGTATAGCATGTCGAAGCGACGATCGGACAGCACTCGGTCACGAGCAAGCTCGAGGAGTCGGAGCAGGCAGAGGGACCGAGAGCGGGAGAGGGAGAGGGAGCCTAGGAGGGAGTACAGCACGAGGAAGAGCTCCCATCGCTCTTCATCGAAGTCCAGAAGGTCCTCTCGAAGTCGTGCGGAACAGGCTTACGGAAGCGATAGCTCGTCAGAGTCGGATTGGGAAGATCGAGATGAGCGAAGAAGGAGCTCGGGCAGCAGGAGAAGTCGTAGACGCTGAATCTCGGGCGTCCAAGTGCAACATACCCTATATAGCTTCATCAAACGCATTGTGTGAAGCTCGCGAAGGAGAGGGACTCGTTTTCGCTGCTCTCTCAGTTTCGCCGAGATCGCCGAGCCAAAGGTCGTCAAAATGAGGTGGGTTGCACATGGGGTATAGTGTCCATAGAGGGTAATCAAACGTTCAACAATAGTTCATAGTTCTAATAGTCGTACAACTTTCCCCCTTCCCCTCAGACCCGCTCGTCCGCCGATTTCTTGTCGTCGAGGTCCGAACCGCCGTCGACCTCGGACAGCTCTACAAAGTCGAGCTTGTGCACCGCAGAATCGTCCAGCGTCTCAATCCCTGGTGATCCTTGTGGTAGACTCAGCATGGCGCCCGATTGCGAGCCTCGCCAGCCCTGCCTTAATGGGACGTATGCATCCTCCTCCCGCTTCTCCTCCGAATGAACCACCTCCGAGATGACTGACACGCCGGTCAAGGGGGCACCAGGTGTGAAAGGGTTGACTCCGATGGCCGAGTTTGCTCCACCGGGGAAGGAGGTAACGCCACCGGGGTAAGCCGAACCTCGGCGCTTGGTGTCGCGCGATGGATGCTGAACTGAGGTGATGTCGGATGAGTCTCCTCCGTCTCGATCGCCGCAAGTAATGATAAAAATGATCGCCGAGTTGACGACGACGTCGATGCCGCAGCTGGCAAGGCAAACGTAGCTCGTTTGGCTGGAAAGAGGAAAGCCGAGGTCAGCTGCAGAACGACGGCGATAGCGAAGCCACGAAAAGGCTCACTGGCCATGCTGAACGCTCAGAACGACAATATTGGCAAAGGAGGTGACGAGAGCAGCCACGGCTGCGATGCATGAGTTGCGAGCGAGCCGGCGAGCCTTGTGGAATTGACTCCGAGCGATTGGGACGACGAAGGCGGTGGTGAGGAAGATGTTGACGGCGGCATCAACGACCAACATCGGGACCGTGGCGTAGATCTTGAGTCCGATGATGCAGGCGCTGCACGAGGAGGAAGAAAGTCAGTTGGGCTCGGCCGAAGTCTCAGCTCGGTCGACTCACCCATCCGTCGCCCTCAGCTCGGCGATCCTCCCGATGGCCATGACGACGACGACTCCCAACCACAAAACAAAAAAGACGGAGCTTGCGCGGTACCAAGGCGATCTGAAGCGAGAGAGGCGGCCCGCGACCGTGTACTGATGGACGAGGTGAACTCGCTCCATGAGGAAGACTGTTGACAGAAGAGATCAGCTCATGTCGTAGAGCCAAACAAGAGGCAAGCGTACGATAGATAAACACCTTCGAAGATGCGTAGAACGTGATGCACCAGATGATAGCGACCGAGCAGGCAGCGCCGCTGAAAGACGTGCCAACGCCGAAGAGGAGGATCGCCGAAGCCCAGACGAAGATGAAGCTTAGGAGGAGAAAGGATCAGTGGCATGTCTTGTAGCAGAATACAGAAGTACTCACGAGTCGACCATGGTGCAAAGCACCAGCGCTTTGACGATGGACATGGACCGAAAGCGATCAAAAGTCATGGGGCATCGAAGTACGGCGAAAACGGCCATCATTGGTATCACGACGAGGAAGGCGGTCGCCATAATTGGTCGGAGGTAATCCTGGTCTGCAGGCCAAACGGCTGAGTCGTGGTCCATGGCGGAACTTGAAGAAGCGAGACGGGAAACGGGGAGGAGAGGGTAAAGAGCGAAGGAGAAGGTGGAGGGGTTATAAAGTCGAGTCGCTGAAAGGGACGCGTGGGAGGAGACCGTGCACTGTGGCGGAGGGGAACGCGCTGTTGTTTGGTGAGCCCGAAGAGTGGGAACGGCAGCCGCGCTCGAAGAGAGAAGAGAGAATCGAAGGCTCGGCTTGGAGAGTTCGGCGCTGGCAGCGCAGACGCGGGGAGATGTGTCGGCGGCGGTGCCGTTGGTAGGTGGTCAACGAGTGAACAAGCAACAGTGCTAAGAGAGAGGAGGAGTAGTTGGTCTCAGCAGCACGACTTTCGCCCTCGAAGATCGGCCTGGCCCCCCCGCACTTGAGCAGCGAGTGAGGCAGGCTCGTGTGCCTCCCGTTTTCAATCTCAATCCGGAGGCTAGAGGCATTTAAGGTATGATTGGAAAAGCGTGGCGCGCCAAAGCCCCTTTCCAGCGACCGATTTCCCTCCCACCTCCCCTTCCCAGCAAGATATCTGTACGAGAACAGGTATCCTCGGTCAAGCAAACGTGGGAGAGCAGTCAGTCAACCACCCATGGGTAACTGGCGATCAATCAACCTCGGCGTGCACCCACAGCTCCTCCCCCAGCTTGCGAGGCATGCAAGGTTGAAGCACGGCCTTCGTCGGCGTCGAAGCGCTCCTGCTGAAGGGGATCAAGTCCATTTCCCGCTCCAGCACAGTCCTCCGTACAACCTGCCTTTGTACTTTTGCGAGGCGTGTGTCCTGGTCGTTCCCTTCGAGGAGAAGGCCGAGGAGGGGCTGGACTGGACTTGGTGGCCGTTCTCAGCCAAGGCGCCTCTCGACGAGCCTCGCTCACTTCGGCGTACAATGCACCCTCTTCATTGTCGAATCATCCTTTCATCGAGCGCATGCGAGGCGTTGATGAAGGGAAAGGTGCGAAGAGAGCGAGGGAAAGTGCCGAAAGTCGACTGCGAATCGCGCCGAGCTCCTCCCAGATTCGGCCACATCGCTGAAGAATCTCCCTGCGATCTGCTCGGCGATTCGAAAGAGGGTATGCGTAGTTGCAAGGATGGCACGACAATACGACGAAAGCAAGAGTGTATACAAGAGGGAGGGAGAGGCTATAGATATTCGGCAGAAGGTAGGGGTCAACCGAGGACGGCTTTCGCGAGGAGGTCGAGATTGGCTTCGTAGCTGGACGGCGAGTGATCCAGGAAGACTGTGAGGTCGTGAGGGATAAGACGTCGTGAGGGCGAGAGCGAGGAGCGCCAAGGGAAGGAGGGCCAGGGAGAGGACGTGGGGAGGGAGAGGGAGGGGGGGAGAGGTCAGCGGGTCTGCGAGAAAAAGAAATGACTCGGAAGGTAAACCCACGAGTCTTGCCAAAGATGGGTTCTCCGAAGCGCTTCTCGACGTCGTCGACTGCTCGGAGTAGGATCCGAGATCCTTCCCGCCTCGAGTACTGGCCGCTGCTCGATTCGGAAGCGATGAAGACCGTGTAGCTCTCGACGACCAAGTTCTGTTGAAGACGGACGAGGTTAGCTCGGCGATGAGAGATACATGAAGCGGCAGCAGAAGCTCACATCGCCTGCGAAGGAGAGCGAAATGATCAGCGAGGGAGCGCGAAAAGGAGAGGAGGAAGCAGACTGACCAGGAGGGTAGAGCTTATCGTTGACGTTACTAGCCCTCAACGTCCTCATCACTGACCACAAGTAGTCGTTGACGACGAGCTCCTCCGAGAGCTCGGGTTGGCTATGAGACGGATCGCAGTATGTGGGATCGAGCGCCTTGTTGCTTCCTCGACCCGCTGCAATCTCCGCCGTCGACATGGCCACCATCCTCGCTTCCTCGCTCACGTCGTACAGGGAGCGCTGCGCCGTCTCGGCTCCCTTCATCTTGTCGGCTCGAACCTTCTCCTGCCATAGCCCGACGACTCGACCGATGACCTCTTGAGTCGTGCCGTTCCGTTCCTCGTGCAGATTCATCGCCATCGTCTTGAGGTCCCTCAGCGTGCCGAGGGAAAGAGTGGGAACGATATCGTTATTGGCGACGGTCGAGGTGACGAGTCCACGGCAGTAGCGTTGCAGGTCGACCGAGGCGACGCAGGGAGGACCGTAGGCGAAGCAGGAGATGGGACGACCGGCGGGGAGACCAGAGGCGAAGGAGGTGACGAAGGGAGTGAGGAGAGGCGGATGATTGTGAGCTCGGTCCCAGTAGGGAGCGGCGGGAAGGTCGCGCTCGAAGGTAGCGGTCGGGCATGCCCAAAGGATGGAGAGTAGGCTACGAGAGGGGAAAAAGGTCAGTTCTTTGCTATGAGGGGACGGAGCAACTCTCGACGCTTACGCTGCGACTCCGCCTCCCAGGCTGTAGGGAGAGAAAGGATCAGCTCGGCTCCCGCAACGAGAGAAGGTTGCGACTAACCTGTGACCGCAGATGACGAGACCATACTGAGGATACTGGACGAGCGCGTGTCGAATAGTATCGTGCACCGTTCCTCGCTGCATCTTCGTCGCCGAGTGCCACATGCCTGTTGAGAAGACTCGGTCAGCTTCGCGTGCGAAAGTCGCGCAAACGGGAGAGCTCACCAGAGTGGACGTAGTAGTGCTCCATAGGATCTCCGTCGGGGACGTGGATGGTCTCGTAATCGCAGGTCAAGTCGACGAGGATGTCCGACAAGCCCAACGAGCCTCGACAGCTGAGCACGATGGCGGCCGCCTCATGATCGACAGCGACGTAGGCGACGACCTGAGATTATTTCGATGCAGGAGAACGAATCAGCGAGAGCCGAGCAGGCCAATGAGCAGGCGAGGAGCGCTCACCGGAGAGATCTTCTCGTTGTCAAAGATTCCGACGCCGCTATCGGTGTAGGTGTCGAGGAGGATGTCGTCGACCTTGATTCCGACATGGTGAGCGAAGGCGTGGTTGTTGGCCGCTGTGAGCGAGACGTAAGGTCAGCAATCGGAGTCGGCGCGTCGAAAGCCGAAAGCGAAGGAAGGCAACGAGCACTCACGCGACCTCGTGTTGGGGAAGGTGAAGTCCATCCCTCGACTGGCTCCCAATCTCAAGATCCTCATGAACGCCTGCCCATATGCTGCGCTCGAGTACCTCATGAAGCGCTGCAGGTTCTCGACGGTATGCCTCCTCGGAAAGTTGCTCGCCTTGGGCTCGGGCTCCTCCATCGGGGTTGATGCTGTATGTTTGCACGTAGTGATGAAGGAGGAGCGCATCGACTGGAAGGAAGAGGCGTGGCGGAGATGCGGAGGGACGGCGGAAGTGGTGGCAGGGGTGGGAGTCATCGTTGCGAGCGGTTCGGGAGCGTGGGAGGGGCGACGGTTGTGGACGTGGAACTCGGAGATGGTGGATGAGGAGGAGGGTTGGCGAGAGTGAGAGTTGTAGGCGACGGGGGTGGAAGGCAAGAGGTCGGGTGAGGAGGGAGGGGAGAGGTCGGCGAGCGATGCCGGTGTGCGCGGCGGGCTCTTGTCCCTCGAAGTAGGGAGCGACCGACCCCTACTTGAGCGACCAGGGAGGAACGAGCTCGCATCGACAGCGTTGGACTTCTTGAGCGCCTTGCCGAGCGCGCGAAACACTCCCTTGCTCTTCTCGAGCGTAGGAGAGGTCGAAGGTGCTGGCGAGTCGACGGCGTCGCTGGACGAGTTGGACCAATGCGCTCCTCGTTTGTGAGCCTTGGGCGTCGTCTCGGGCGTAGGAGTTGCTGAGCCAGACTCGGGCCCGATTCGGCGAAGAGTTCGAGTCCGCTGCGTAATCTTCTGGGTCATGGTGCGAAGAACGACCTGTGAGACGGTAGAAAAAGGTCAGCAAACCTTGGAAGGTAGCGCTACCAAAGACTAGCACTCACCTGCAGCCGCTGCTGACTCTCCTCGGGGCTGTTTAGCGTATCCTGCCTCGCCCTCGCCGCCAAACTCCTTCGCCCATTCGCCTCGCTCGGAATCATCTCCACATCGTCTTCCTCCTCGCCAGATCCTTGTCCACTCGCCCCGCCTCCGAGCTCGACCCAATCGTCCTCGTCGTTCGTCTCAACCCCCATATCCCTCAGCTGCAGCATCGAGGATGGACGCGTTCGAGTTCTCCGAGAGATGGTGCGAGATGTCGGTCCGTCGAGCTCGTGCGCTGATGAGGTAGAGGTACGCGAGTCGGTGGTGCGAACGACGGTGGTGGTGGTGGTCGTCGTCTCGGAGATTTCAATCTCGTACTGAGTGCCGAGGCTGCAAGAGACGAGCCTCTTGCCTTCTGCTCCCTCTTGGAGATCTCGCAGCGCTTGCTTGACCTCCACGGGAAGCTCCTCGTCGTCCTCCGATCCATCCTCGCCGCAGAGTTGCGTGAGCTCCTGGATGATCTCCGTTTGCTCTTGCTCGTCGACATCCTCCCGCTCCATCTCGTCGCCGATGGGGTTGACCGACGTCTGTCGACTTCGTCCGAGGCGAGGAGTGAGTCCTCCGATGGAGTCGTATTCGTCTCGTAGATTGGCGACGAGCAAGTCGGAGCTCGGCGCTCGCGAATGGCGCTTGTCGGCGACGGCTTGCTGCTCCTCGTCGTCGTCCCGCAGGATCCCTTGACCTTCCTCGACGACAGTGCAGTCGTACACGACCCTCATCTTCATCTCTTTAGCGGTGCGCTTGGTCGTCGCAGCTTGAAGACAGACGAAGCAGGTGAGGGCCTGCAAGCGAACTCGGTCAGCTCGATACGAAGCTTGCATAGCAGTCGAAAGTACCTTGGTGAGAGCGCTGAAGGTCGCAATGACGCCTTGTGAAGAGATGCTGTGGAACGCTGGGTCGTCGGCGAGCTCCTTGCGGACGAGGGAGATGATGGACGAGAGGGCGCGAGACGATTCGCCCGAGCCGAGCAGGCCATCGATGATCCTGACCGATTCCTCGGCTGCGGTGAAGCCGAGTGAGGTGACTGATGTGGTAAGGGAAAGGGAAGCCATCGAGAAGAGCTCGGCCAGAGTGAAGACGTGGGTAATCTGTGCGAAGCGCGAGAGCGTCCACGCGCGCGAGGGTCAGCTTCGGGTTCGTCTTGCTCCGCGGGAAAACGCGATATGCACCACGTAGACTCCAACGTTCGTGTAGTGATCCAGGACGGAGAGGTAGAGGCCTCCACCACTGCAAAGCACGCGCATCTCGGTGAGCAGGGGCCCCTCGTTTCGCGCCAAACACGCTGAAGAGCTCACCTCGTTGAGTTGCCGTACTGATCCTTCCCCGTGAAGTCGAGTCCTCTAGCGACGTAGTGCATGGTCCTAGCGCTTCCCACCGCCGCGATCAACGCCCGTCGCGTGAGTCCCATTCCGACGAGCGTCCCGAGACGAATGCTCTCGAGGATCTGCTCGATGAAGATTGAGGCCGTGCGAATCGATATGCGGGCAGCAATGGAGAGCGCTGAGATGAGGGATGCGATGGTGGAAGGCAGCAGCGGTGGTCCTGTACAGCGAAGAAGCGGCCGTCAACACTTGGTCCTGTACAGCGAGGAAGCGAGCGATAGGAGAAACGGAGGGCGCTCTAGCTAACTCACCAGTAGCAAGGCGGGAGAGGACCAGCGACTGAGCCAGCACGGCTGGTCGACAGCTAACAAGGTCCGACATCCCTCCCAAATCCACCTGAGCCTAAGCGATGAGCGCGCGAGCGAAAGCGAACGAGGCGAAGCGAGCGTCCGTTTGTTGTCGACTTGACGGCGAGAAGTCTGTAGGGAGGTAGAGTGGTACAAACCGTGCACAGGTGTGAGTGCTCGGAATTGTATGCGATTATGGGCGAGAGAGCCAAGCTGTGCGCGATGTGGTCGAAGTCGAAGCAGTTCGCTGGCGAGAGTCACGAGAGAGACTCAAGCGACGAAGGCTCCGAGTCGCCTCTTTCGGGCTTTGTTCAGCGAGCAGGAAGCAAGCGAGTGACTTTGACGCTACAGAGGCTCTTAGTCCGAGTTTTGCGAACCTACAACCTCCTCAACCTCCATTCCCTGCCTCTTTGCTCGGTCGAGGGCTGCCTTCGCAAGGGCCATCCCTTTCTCGCTTCGCCCTCGGCATCGCCCCGCTAGCGCACTCACTCAGCTTCGTACAGATGTTAAACTCGTAGTTCCACCTTCTACAGCGAGTCAGCGGTGCTCTTCTCGATGCACCATAGCTAGCCACCTCCCGGAAAATCTGGTTCGGCGCTCCAGTCGCGGCCTCTTGCGAGAGGCATCCTTCGACGCCTGCGAAGAGGGTGGGAGTCAGGGTTCATCATCAAGTAAGGAGCTTCTACAACTCACCGAACCGGGTCGATCCGTCCGAGGAAGGTGGCCCTCGGGTACGCCCTTCCTTTCGTCGAAAGGTTCGGCGTGAGCATCGTCGGCTGAGGCTTCCTGAGAGTCGAAGGACGGTGCAAACAGCAGTATCAAGAGCGCTTGCGACCAGCCACGACGCTTAGTCTGCAGTGGAAGAGATCAGCACGAGCTTTCGGTCAAGAGAAGCGATCGCCGAGCTCACCTGGTCCCCCTTCACTTCGCCTTGAGCTCATACTTGTTTACCACCAGCTTAACAACCTCACTCCACTCAGTCATGGCGCCCAAACCTGTCGCGTTCAATCATCAGCACACCCCTCCTCGGCAGCGCAAGGCCCTTCTCGGCGCTCACCAATGTCTCCACAAGCCAACGTCTTTGCGATTGGACCGTGAACCTCGTACCCCAGCTCTTCAGTGACGGATTTGAGCTGCTTGGCGGTGAGAGGGTGAGAGTACATGTGCGTGTTCATGGCTGGAAAGAGAAGGACGGGAACGAAGGTGGGGAGGGCGCGAACAAGGGAGGTCTATTGCGAGAGGGGGGGTTCAGCAGGAGGACGGGAGGTGATACAGGAGAAAGGCATCTCACCAGGATGTTGTCGCAGATGCCATGAGTAATCTTGGCGAGCGTGTTGGCCGAGCAGGGAGCGACGAGGACGATGTCGGCCCATCGGCGGAGCTGTTCAATGAGGCGAGTCAGCCGAGACGCTTCGAACGTGATAGCCAGCACAACGTAGCTCACCTCAATGTGCAGGATCGGGTCGCCAATCTTGGACCATCCCTGAAGAGCGCCGAGGGAGAGCAGTCAGCACGAAAGCCGAAGGCGCCATCCTGCACCATCACTCACCTCCCACTCTTCCGAGTCGGTCCACACTTTCACCCGACCACCATGCTCTTCCTCCAAAGCTTTCCAGTCGAAAAAGTGCAGCGAAGACTTGGTCGCAACGACCTGAACGTCGACCTGCTCGTACTGGGTCGAGAGAAAGCTTGTGAGCTTTGTTCAGAGCCGAGAAAGCGTAGGAGAGTACCTTGAGTAGTTCACAAACGATGAGAGGAGCCTTGATACTAGCTACACTTCCACTGGTCGCGAGAAGGACGTGCAGCGAGCGAGCAGGGTAAGTCAGAGGGTTCCGCTCCTCGTCTCCACGAGCGCCGAGTCCGTTGGGCAGCAGGTTAGCGATCTGTTCCGCCAAGCTCGACATTTGAGGGTTGAGAATGTAGTCGAGTGAGATGTGGCAGAGTCCAACCTGTTTCGCGAGGTTCGAAAGGCTCGAGGCGCGACTGGAATCGGCTCTCCCTCCTTCCAACTTCTCCCTTCAAAATGGGTTCGTCTCGCTGTAGCCTGTTACAGCTAGCTTTAGACTGACTAGTCTGCTCTCTTACAGCTTTCAACTTTGGTGGCGGAGGCTTCAGTTTCGGTCAACAACCAGCAGGTGCGCTCGACTCGCTCATCTCGATTCGTCGGCAGCAGCTCACGCTCTGCTCTTGTACAGCTTCCACTCCTCCCGCAACTTCAGCACCTACCACCAGCCTCTTTGGTCAACCCGCTGCCTCTGCAGCCGCTCCTGCAGGCGGTCTTTTCGGCGGCTCAGCACCAGCAGCCTCGAGTAGCGCGCCCGCTCCCGCCTTCTCGGGATTCGGAGCGCCCGCCGCCAGCACTGGGACGACTCCCGCTGCTAGTAGTGCACCTACGTTCGGCTTTGGCGCCCCAGCAGCTGCCAGCGCCCCTGGAACCACGCCTTCGCTGTTTGGAGGCTCGACTCCCTCTAGCGGAGGATTGTTCGGCACGTCCAAGCCCGCTGCTAGCACCCCAGCGCCCGCCGGAGGTCTCTTTGGAGCTGCACCAGCCGCTGCGACGACCACGCCCCAGACGCCCGCCGCCAAACCCCCAGCATTCGGCGGCTTCAACCTTGGAGGAGCGTCAACGACGGCAGGCAGCACCACGCCGGCAGGAACGCCTGCTCCCAGCTTCAGTGCTCCTAGCTTTGGCACTACTACGCCTGCTGGAGCGCCTCCCGCGGCGCCGTTGTTCGGAGGAGGAGCTGGAGGAGGACTGTTTGGAGCGAAGCGAGAGGGAGGGGATGGAAACGACGGAGCGGCCAAGAAGCCTGCATTCGGGGGCTTCGGAGCGTTGGGAGGAGCATCAGCGACGCCTGCTTCGACGGCGACCTCGACCCCGGCGTTGGGAGCGACTACCTCGGCGCCCTCCCTCTCGTTCGGAGCTCCTGCTGCTGCCGCCGCCCCCAAGCCTCTCTTTGGAGCTGCACCCGCCTCGACTACGCCCGGTAGGTTCCTATCTCTCAAACTTCGTGCTATGCGCTTTCCGCTTGAGCTCCGAGCGAATGGTCTCTCGTGGGATCCGAGGAGCTGACCTTTGCTTTCCCCCCTCAGCTGCCACCTCGGCGCCTGCTCCTAGTCTTTTCGGAGCTGCACCCGCCTCAACAGCTCCAGGTAAGGGACTGCGTTCAATATTCATGCGATTGACTGCTCGTTCGCTGCGAATCGCAAGCTGACCTTGCCTCTTCTTCCCAGCCTCCACCGCAACTCCTGCTACCTCGGCTCCCGCCGCTGCACCTCTCAGTCTGTTTGGCGCTCCTGCTGCTTCAGCGCCTGCCGCCTCGACCGCAGGTTCGTCTTCTTTGTCCGAAACGTCTGGGACGAGCGATCCGGACGCGCCGAGCTCATCTTCTCGGCGCCCTCGCTGACCGTATCTCGCACACAGCACCAGCCGCTGCTCCTCTCTCGTTCGCTCCCAAGCCCGCCGGAGGTGCTCCTGCGGCTACCCCTTCGCTCTTCGGCGCCGCTCCGGCTGCCTCGACCTCGACGCCAGCCTCCGCCGGTGAGTTTTGCTCGTCTTTGCGCCTCATGCGAGCGTCTATTCATTTTCGTCTCCCCCTCACAGCCCCCGCTTCGGCTCCCCTTTCCTTTGGCGCTGCTCCCGCCGCTCCTACTTCGTCAGCCCTCACCTTCGGCGCCCCGAAACCGGCGACTTCGACCACTCCCGCCGCCCCTGGAGCTCCTTCAACCGCTCTCGCCACTTCCACCGCCCCAAAGGCAGTCAACGCTGTCGCTCCTACGCCTTCGATGCTCAGGGGGAAGACTTTGGAGGAAATCGTCAACAGCTGGAGTTCGGAGTTGGATGAGAGGACGAGGGATTTCTCCGACATTGCGGGCGAGGTCAGGGAGTGGGATAGGGTCTTGAGGGAGAATGGAGAGCAGGTGCGTGGCTTCTTTTGCTTCTTTCGAGCGTTTCTCGTGCTCACACTCCCTCCTCGTCGCAGATCTCCAACCTCTACAAGGCGGTTCTTCCCCTCTCGCCGCTGCAGGGACAGATCACCTCTTCGCTCGATTACGTCGAGAGTCAACAGAAGGACCTTTCGGACATCCTCGAGAGCTACGAGGCGCAAGTCGGCGAGCTCGTCGATCAGAGCGCGACGAGCGCGGGCTGGAGGGGCAACAGTGGGCAGGCCGAGAAGGAGAGGGAGAAGGCGTAGGTTCTTAGTCATTTCTTTGCCTCGAGATCGCTTTATTGACCCGTCTTTGATTCCACAGCTACAACCTCGCCAGCTCGCTCTCCAACTCGCTCGACACGACCTCAACTTCCCTCACCTCCCTCATTCAAACCCTCAACTCTCTCTCCCCCTCCCTCGCTCCTTCTCAAGACGCTCCCGAGGATCCTCTCACTCAAATCGCCGCCATTCTCAATGCTCATCTCGGTAGCTTGAAGTGGATCGAGGAGGGTGGAAGGCGGTTGAAGAAGGAGGTTACCGAGTTGGAGGGCCGAGTGGGCGAGGTTAGTAAGAGGTCGACGAGGTAGATGGAATGAGATGTCGTCGGACTCTTTCGCTGTTCATTGCTTGACGCTTGAAGCGGAGAGATGCGAGGATACAAGAGAGCCGAGAGCGAGGGAGAGCGCCGAGCTCGCTTCGCTTGAGGCTTCCTCGTACTGAACTGATACGAATGGGCATTGACTGTACTACAAAAGACCCTCTACACAGAATACATCGCGAGTGGGCACCCAGTCAACCCTACTTCCGGCATCCTGGCGAAAGTGAATGGTCCATTGACCTCGAACTTGGTCGTGCTCTTGAGCAGCACACGAAGGGCAATCTGAAGACCCATCCTCGCGAGAGGTCTTCCTGCACACTGGTGGCGCCCGATACCGAAGCCCAGGTGGGAGGCGAGGTTGGGTCGGTGCAGGATGAACTCGTTCGGCGAGTTCCAATGCTCGGGATCGCGATTGGCGGAGGCGCTGTCAGGCGGTAAAGGGGTCAGCTAGGGAGACGAGATAGGCAACGAGGTATTGACTGTATTCAACTCACTAGGTCATGGTGACCGGCTCTCCCGGGCGAAGGATTCGGTCGTGAAGCTGCACTTCTTGCGACGGCGTGCGAGCAAAGCCACGGTAGGGAGAGTAGAGGCTTCGGAGGGAAACAGAAGAGAATTGGTTCAAAGCGTTATCGCTGAGCACAGTAAGGAAGCAGCTCACCGCACAAACTCCTCGACGGCGGCGGGGATGAGCTCGGGCTCCTGCCTCAGCTTCTCCTGCAGCTTTTGATCTTCCGAAAGATGGCGACAGACGGAGCCGAGAATGACGGGAGGTGCAACCATTCCAACAACCAACGACTGCCGGACGGCGCCGATGATGTGCTCCTCCAGCAGCGGCTCTCCCTCGGCGGTTCGCTCGAGAAGGAGTGACGACACGGGGTCCTCCTCGGGATCGCGCAAGTTGACTTTGCGGTCAGCGACAAGGTCCTTTGCCAGCTGGTAGAGCTGTAGAGGAGAAGGCTCAGCTGAGTCCCCAGGGCGGACTGCGAAGACGAGCGCTCACAATCTCCGAATTCCTCGTCGTCGCGTCTCGGTCCATCAGCCTCCAACCGTTGACCCACTCACTTGCTGTCTTTGCGAGCAAAGGCGCCAGGTCGTCGTCCAGGTTGAGCCATAACGCCTCCATCCAAGCTGGGAAGCAAGCGCCGAACTCGGCGCAGATGTCGCCTCCTCCTTTGGCGAGCATCTTCTCGAGTTCGATCTCCGCTTGAGCCTCGAGAGGTCGCTCCAGATGCAATAAGCGACGTGGAGAGAGGGTTTTCTCCAGGGCTCGGCGGTAGGGTCCGTGATGAGGGGCGTCGAAGTTGAGGGGAGGGCGACTGGAGAAGGAAGAGCGTCGCCAAAGCAAGGGAGGAAAAGGGAGAGAGATGTCAGCTCTTGACCGATAGCTAGATCAAGTAGATAGTGAACCTCACCGTAAGCCTCGAGGGTCCGACGGCACTACAGCCTTGACCGACGAGATGAAGGTGGTGTGGTCGCTCGCCGCATTCTTGACGTCCTCATAGCGCGTGAGGAGCCAGTAGGAGCCGTAGGCACTCGTCCGAGCAACAGGACATTCGATCCTCAACTTGTCGTACTCGTCGAAAGTCGACTGAGGGTCGTCGGTCGCGAGGGGATCGAAGTCGTCGCCGAGGAGGTCGGAGGCGGTTTTGGCAAAGGCTGAGGGGGTCCAGGTCAGCGTTGAAGGGCCCAACTACGCTTAGGAATCTCTTACGACACTTGTTGAGCATGTTGGTCAAGTTGGCGCTGAAGCGAGAAAGACGAAGGGAGCGAGAGCGAGCTCCAAGCCTGGAGAAATCGAATCTCCAGCGGGTCAAGGAGCAAGCGACCGGCTCTCTCTCTCTTCCTCTCCTTCGCTTCCTTCTCCCTGGTGGCTCAACACCTGCTTGCACGGGACCGACGGCGCTGGTAGATGCCCCCACATCTGTAGTATCACGAGGGGAACCTCACTTTCTCCGCGCGGGGGCTGAACTCCTTAAAGAGGGCTCCATCTCTCTTCTCTTCCTTCCTCACACCTCCCCTCCCTTCGCCAACGAGCTCAGGATGAACGACTTGAAACCCTCTGCTCTCCACGACGAACACTATGCGCCCGACGAGGACGAGCCTTCCCTCCCTTCGTCGACCCCCATCGTCCTCACCGACGAGCAGCGCCAACTCGACCGTTCGCTCAATCGCAAGCTCGACCTTATCCTCCTTCCTCTTCTTGCCTTCAACTTCTTGCTCTGTGGAATTGACAAGACGAGTGAGTTGTAGCCTTTCCCTCCCTACTTCTTCGTGAGCGCAGAGCTGACCGCCTCTCGCTCTTCCAGATATCGGAAACGCTGCCACCAATGGTTCGTTTGCAGCACGCCATGGGTGATATACTCGTCCGCTTACCTTTTACACCTACAGGTATGGCTCTGAAGGCTGGACTCGGTCCCGACGACATCCCCGACTCGGTCTCGCTCCTCTCCGTCACCTTCGTCACCCTTCAACCTCTCTCGGTCGCCCTCGGTCGTCGTGTAGGATTCAAGGTGAGTGTTCATCAAGAGTGTGCTCTCCACAGCCCGCTGATTACTCCTTGCTGCTCCCCTCCCTCGATTCTCGCTCGCCTCTTCGTCCTCGGCTCAAAGGTGAGTCTTTCGCTTTGAAGCCGACTCTCGGTACAGATGCTGACCTTTACTGCTGCGTCCAGATCTACCTACCTCTTCTCATGTTCCTTTGGGGCACCGTCACCATGGCTCACGCCGCCGTCTGGAACCGAGGAACTCTCATCGCTCTTCGACTCCTCCTCGGCGCCTTTGAGGCGGGTTACGTTCCCACTTGCTTCTGGACGCTCTCCACCTTCTACCCCAAGTACCAACTCGCCCTCCGCATCGGCATTTTTGCTGCTTGCTACGCTGGCGCTGGTGCTTTCTCAGGGCTCATCGCCGTGAGTTGCTCTCCCTTTTGCTCTCCCCCTCGCCCACCGCGTTCAATCCCTGTCATGCTCTCTTGGCCTGGAGCATCATACCGTCTCTCTCTTCATACCACTGTCTTCCACCTCCACAGCTTTCAACCTTGTCTCGAACGCTCGCTGACCCTTTTTTCTTCGGCGACGAATTTCGGCGCCCTAGTACGGATGCTTTCAGCTCCCCGAAGACCGACTTTACGGATATCAATGGCTCTTCATCTTGGAGGGAGCCGTCACGCTTTGCTCGGCCATCTGTACCTTCTTCATCCTGCCCAAGAACATGGAGACCGCGTGGTGTGAGTTCGGCGCTACGCTTTTTCGCAATCTCTGTAGATGCAGGAGCTAATCAAGGCGTTTCTTCCGTTCTCGAACTCAACTTACACAATGCTACCGCTTCTCACAGTCCTCAACGCCGGCGAACGCGCCCGCTCGGTCGAGAGGATGACCGCCGAAGCCACCCTTTACTCGCATGGTCCCGTCGCCAACAGCGCTGCGGCTCATGGCAAGGCTGCCAGTACCACCTGGAGGGACGTGAAGGATGCTCTCGACTGGCGCAAGGTCCTCATCGTCGTTGGAAATATCTGCGCTACACTGTGAGTCGATTCAGGCGTGCGCCGACTCCCGAGACGTTCGCCGACCTCCTTCAAGCTGGCTCGGCGCCTCACTCGGCCATCTTTCTTGAACTGACTCAGCTTTTCCACTCTCATTCAAGGCCTGTGAGCGCATTCGGTGTCTTCGCTCCCCTGGTTGTCAAAGGAATGGGCTATACGGCGTTGGAGGCCAACTTGATGAGCGTCCCTCCCTTCATCGTTGGAGCTTTCGGCATCGTCGCCTTTGTTCGCCTACCTCCTCGTTACGCTCTGACCGTACTTGAGCTGACCTCGATCGTGCTACAGGTCTACTCCTCGGATCGCTTCCGCGAGCGCTCGCTCCACTCGTGCGCCGGAATGCTCATCGCCATCGTCGGTCTTGCTGTCATGGCGGGCAGTCAGAACAACAAGCTTCGCTGTGAGTTAATTTCATAAAGCTCTCGCGCCTCAGCTGACAGCTCTCTCGAACTAGACGGCTTCCTACACGTCTGCCTCGCCGGCGCTTTCGCCGCCGGTCCTCTCATCGCTTCGTGGCTCGCCAACAACACGCCCGAGGCCGGAGTGAGGCCTCTCGTCATTGGAATGAATGGTTACAGCAACATTGCTGGGGTCAGTGAGTGATCTGCCGTCCCTTGAGTCGTTCTGTCGCCCGAACGCCGACCTCTTCTCTTTCGCAGTCGCCGGTCAGCTCTTCAAATCCAAATATTCGCCCAAGTACGAGACTCCTCTCATCATCACCATGGCGCTACTGGCGTTCGGCATTCTCGTGTTCCTCTCCATTCGCCTACTTTACGCCCGCATCAACCGCCAGCGCCAAGCTCTCATCTCGGCGATGTCAGAGGAGGACATTGAAGCCGAGCGGCTCAACGAGGAGCGTCGTGGAGATCAGAAAAGGACCTTCATTTATGGATTGTAGCTTAGGTAATCCTCAAATTTTGTGTAGTGTCCAGAGAAAGGGCAATTTCATCTGGGTTTCCTTTGACGCTGAGGGAGGAGGAGAAAACGCAGCTTGGACGTCCGAATCTGACTAGCCGCTTCTGCTTCAAGTACGTCTTTTTCGGTAGGAGGGTGCAGCATACTCCCAACGCAGCTGGTAAGGCGGCAGACGGCGCCGAATGTAGGGCTGCGAAGCAGCCCTACGTAGAAAGACAAAGGATGGGTTCTGATGAGCTAGAGGAGCTCAGTGGACGGTTCGAACGAGAATCGTTTCGCTGTTCAAGACAGCATCATCAGCGGGTCCATTTCTTCGAAGACTTGAAGCGCGCACGGTCCCTCTGCGAAGTTTCGCAGCGGAAAGCCGAGCTGAGTACTTCGCTCGCTTTGAGAGCTACAGCAATAAAGATGTAGTACAACTCGAAATCTACTTGTTGCCGAAAGAGCGGTAGTGAGGAAGAGGCCTGTAAGGCCTCGCTCGCCGCTCGGTCGGCAGACAAGAGTAATGAAACTGTTTCGAGTTGACGAAGCGACTCGCCATCCCACTTAAGAGCCAGATGGGTGCGTCAAGTCTCGCCTTCGCAAGTGAAGAAGAGTGTGTTGACTCTTCGACTCTCTAGACGACCTCTCTCTGCCACGAGAGATTCCCGCTCGGCGACGAAGCTACATCGTCTTGAGGTGCGGGGCAAGGAAGTGCGCCGAGACGATCGCCGAGAAAGGGGGGCTTGAAGGCCGTCCGCTTTCGAGGAGAGACGTCCAGCTCAGATTTGTAGTACATACTTCGCTTGTTCTTCGAGACGTTTGTACAGGTAGCGCGAAGCTTATTGCAAGCTAGGCTGCTCGTTCACGGCGCTCGGAGAAGGGAACCAGGAGGTGGCTGGTGAGGAAATCAAGGTGCCAGAGCTCGCAGAGCCTACGCCGTCAGGTCAAAGTAAAGCAATGCAGCTGCAGGGAAGCTCTGTAGCGTGCTCATGCCAGCACTTCCTTGCTGCCCCTTCGACCGAGCCTGCCAAGCTCATTTCGCGGCTTTCGCTCTTCCCGAAAGGCAGGCGCGCCTGAGGAGTGGCGGTCGTACGATATTATGTCGTGTGATCTTTGCAGCTTCGAGGCTCTGTATACTCGGCTTCTCAGGCAGCAAAAATGAAGGGGCTTGGCGAGCGAGACCAGCCTTCGGAGCTTGAGACAGACGCGCCCGGTGCAAGGAAATGAGGGAGGAGAGAGTCACCGCCTGTGAGCTCGGGGGTCCCCGTACGATTCCTTTCACCCGTATAGGCGAGCTGTAGGTGCCGCCGTCAATTCAAAGCGGATGGCGAGTCGGCGAATGGCTCGGCAGGCTGTCGCTGAAAGGGGAAAGTGCCTGCTGAGTACTGTCGACGAATTGGCGATAAGTAGGCGAGGTACAGGCTACAAGGAGGAATTTCCGGAGCCCAACTCTCGCTTCATCAGCCAAAGTTGTACACGACCTGCTGCGAAAGCGCCATCCCCTGCCTCCGAAGCTGGGGCAGGAAAGGCGGGGCGGCTGGAAGGCCACATCGGGCAGGAGAGGTGGCCTCTGGGAGGTGGAACAAGTCAACGCGTCACGCGCTCGAGCAAGCGAGAGCTGCTGATCCTCCATCGCGATGCTCGATGAGGAGAACCGGCTTCGCCGAGAATTCCAGCGCTTGAGCTACAGAAAATAGTAGAGTGTGTACTGTACTTTACGTGTGCTGATAACTTGGTACAGAGCTAGCAAGGCTGAAACAAGCATGTCGATAGGCCATAAGGTCTCAAAGTCTCGCTAGCTCGCGATCTGCTCGCGCTTTCCTTTCTGCTTCCCACTTTCACCTCTTCAACCTTCAACCAGCTTTCTCTCGCCAACGCCGAGCAGCCTCGTTCAGTTCGTCCGTCAGTGGTTACACTACTACGCCTGAGGTCGACGCAAGGACCTACACGGACGTCTCGCCCAACCCACTCAAGCTCTCGTCGAGCGTCCGGCAAGAGCTCGTAGAGGAGGCTGGGGAGCCGTGCTCGAATGCACAGTGCGATGGAGGACTTGTCAGTGCTCCCGTCGTCGGGAGCGCCTTCGTCCTCCTACTCAGCAGCAGCTGCCCCAGCAGCAGCTCCAGCACTCTCGCCGCTACCGCCGCTCTCGTCGCCCCTCTTCAAGGAGCCGTCGTCACTGCTACACGCGCAAGAGGACAGCTTCAGAACACTCGAGGAGCAACGCGTCGAGGAAGAGCAGGAAGAGGCGCGAGACGGGATGGGACAGGCTCCCTCTCAGTCCGCTGGCGAGATCGCCTTGCTACAGCAGCAGCTCAAGGTCGCAGCGCGGCGCATGAGTGTAGGATCGGGCATCACGGACGGCGTTGGACTCGACGGCGCAGGCGGTCAAGACGGCGATGGCACTCGTCGCCCACGATCCTCCTCATTGCGCGGCGCGAACGACGGCTCGGCTCCCAGGCGCCCTCGACTGGCCGACACGAAACGGCCATCCTCCTACTACGAGGGTCAGAAATCGTTCGAAACCACCTCGGACGACTACATCTTCCTTCGGCGGCGCTCAGCGACACCCCCTCCTTCGCACGCCAGTCAACAAGCCGAAGGAGGCCCCTCCTCTCGCCCACACCCTTCCTCACCAGCAACACCATCCACCAGCAAGATTCGCTCCTTCTCGGCGTCGCCCAAGAGGGCGTCTCCAAGGCCATCGCTCGGGCCCGCCCTTCGAGCGTTTAAGACGCCCTTCCTCTCAAGCATCCCCGCTTCGCCAGCCTCTCCTCCAGCCTTCATGACGCGCTCGCACTCTTCACCTCCATTACTACCCAGCTTCACTCCTCCCGCACCCATCTCTCCCGTCGAGCTGTGCTTCACCCCGCCGACCGCTGGCCTCGACCCTTCGTCAAAAACGCAGTGGCCTTCGGTCGAGCAGCAGTCTGTCTACGAGCAACCTTCCCTCTCCCTTTCCGCTCCCAACCTTCTCGCCACCATCGTAGCCGAATCACCCATCCCCAACACGCCGCTCGAGCCCGTCGAGCTCGACGAGAATCCCGAGGAGGGACTCGAGTCCTTGCTGGGAGAGGTCGAGCACTATGCAGGCGTCGGGCGGGAGGAGAAGCGCTTCCACGCGCTGTTGGAGCTCGTAGAAACGGAGACGGTGTACCTCGATAGGCTTCGCACTCTCGTCAAGGTGAGCTCGGCCCGTTCGGCGCAAGTTTCGCAGGCGCTTCTTTTGCTGACTCTCTCTTTCACCTCGGACAGGTCTACTTCCAAACGCTCCCGTTTCTTCCCATGCTCTCTACGGTCGACATCGAGGCGGTGGTCCGCAACTCCGAGGCGCTACTCGAGCTGCACGAGCGCATTGTAGGGCGGCTGCAACAGGTCGAGGCCGAGATTGGATGGCAGGCAGGGAAGGCGCGGACCGAGGATCTGCAGGAGCGCAAGGTTCGCAAGGCAGCAGGGAGGGTTGCTCGCATCTTCGTCGATGAGGTGAGTTCGGTCGTCTAGCGCAGCCGAGAAAGGCTGGGAAGCTAACCAACGGCGATTTCGGACAGCTCCCCAACTTCACGCTCTACAGCGAGTTCTGCGCACGCCACAGTGAAGCCGTCGATATCATCCGCGCCATCGCAGGGCGACCAGAGTGGGAGGCGTACGAGCGCCAATGCGCTTCGCGAGCTCGGTCGAGCAGCTCGGGCGATCAAACCCCTCTCGCAACTCAATCGACAACCTCGCCCTTCTTCGCTTCTACACCAACTCTTACATCCTCCACCCCAACACTCGTCGGTTCCCCTCCTACTTCACCGACTCTCGTCAGCCAACGCGACCCCTCCACCCTCCCTCCTCTTCCCGCCAGCCCCGTCACCACTCTTACCAACCTTCCACCAACCCTTCCACGCTCCAAGCTACGCTACGCCGACTACGCCATCTCGCCAGTGCAGCGCATCTGTCGTTATCCGCTCGTCTTTGGCGCTGTGCTCCAGAATCTGGATCACGGCGAGGATAGGGAGGACGTCGAGGCTGCGTGGGAGGGACTCAAAGGCGTTGCGGAAGGCGTCGATGAAGCGAAGCGTCAAAGGGAGGGCGAACTGCGGACCAAGGTCGTCGCTGCGAGGATGGAGTTCCTTCCCGTGAGTTGAATCGCCTCCCCTCCGCCCTAGACCGCCCTCTGACTTCTTTCGCGATTTCTCTCCCCCCACAGTCCATCAGCTCAGCCTTTTGCGACGTCCTAGGACCTACACTTCTCGTCGGCACCCTTCATTTCCTACATCGGTCTCTGGCCCCCGAAGCGCTTCGAGTCAAGTACTATGGGTGAGTTGTGGATTCGCGCGCTGGGCGAGAAGCCGAGAGCTAACTTTGTCCCCTTCACAGCTGCTTCCTCTACCGGTCTCACCTCATCGTCGGCAAGATCAAGAAGCGCGAGAGCTACGAACCCCGAGAGTGGCTGCCGCTTCGCTTGTTCGAACTCACCAACGTCGAGGACGGCGAAGGTGCGCTTTCTCTCGAACCCTCAGCCTCGCCTGTTGCTCACTTCGCTCTCTACCAGGTCTCCTACCTCATAGCATTCGTCTCTCTTACCGCGACCACCACTTCGACCTCGGCGCGACTTGCGCACTCGAGAAGGTCGTTTGGCTCTCGCAGCTCACCGCCGCTCAGGTCGAGGCTCACCGGACATGGGAGCATCAAGAAAAGGACGTGGACGGTCAAGCGACCCTCTTCGACGAGACGCTCGTCTCCAGCGTCTCTGCTGCACCTTCGCCCACGCTCAACACGATCGCTCTTCCTCGCCGAACCCACGCCCGCTCGTCCAGCACTCCTTCGATGAGCGCTGTCGTCGATCGCTCCTCACCTTCTCACGGCGACAACTCCTCTCCCATCGTACCCGAATCGCCCATCATACCCGCCCTCCCTCAACTCGTCGCCACCGCCAGCCATGCCTCCACTCACTCCCACGCCGACTCAAAGCGCCATCGCATCTCCACCACCACCTCTTCCCTCCTCGGCAAAGCTCCAGCCGCTCAGCGGGCTGCTATCGACCTTCGCCTCAGCGACGTCTTCTCGGAGCAGTGTCTCTCCGCTCGTGCGCAGACGATGCGCGAGTCCGAGACTTTGAGGCTCGCTCGCGGCGGTTCGTCGAGCGGTACTCGGACGAGGACCATGTCGGGACCGAAGAGGAGCATGACGGCGCAGGCTCAAGCCTCGGTTCGGATGCTCGCCAAGGAGAAGAGGAGGATGTCGTGCATCGACTTGGGCACCATCGAGGCGCAGATGATGGACTACCGCGGTGCCGTTGGATTTGATGCAGATGCCTCACTCGTCTACCACGAGCCAAGCGGACAGAAGTGGGGCTCGTCGATGCGTAGGGGCAAGGGAAGCGGCAAGAGCAGGCCCGTGTTGCCCGAGATCGACACCAAGCTCGCCGAGACGATGAAGAAGAGCGGAACTTGGGGTTCCAAGGCGCTCAGGCGCGCAGCTTCGCACTCGTCGCTGCACGGACGACCTTCACCCGCCTCGCTCATTCCCACCACGCCTTCCACCTCCCTCGCCGCCGACATCGAGCGCAACAACTCGGTCTCGTCCACCGCTTCCTCCTCGGGCACCGGCACCAACTCGTCTTCTTCCCATTCGCATGGCCTCATCATTGGCGGCAGCAGCGCGTACTCGAACGAAACTCCTCCCTCTTCCATCCCTCCCTCGCCCGACCTCCACACTCTCGACCTCGAACAGCTCAACTCGAAGCTCCCCGTCCCTCTCTCGACTTCGGCACCACCTCACTCCCCTCGATGGGGTTCGCAAGCTCTCAGCGATGGAGTCGCCAGCGTCTTCAAGGTCAGGCGTCGAGGCAGCTCGCTCGGACTCGGCACCGGCCTCGTCCCTCCCTCCTTCACCGACGAGGAGAAGCGGCAGGCTCTCGTCACCCCCGTCATCGCAAGTCAAGGATTGCAGCGTCGGACGTCGACAAAGCTGGGAGGCTTCTTTTCCAAGCGGGTGCAGTCGAGTCCGACCCTGTCGAACCTCTTCAGCAGCAACAGCTCGTCGCCTCAGCCGAGCGGCGGATCGACTTCCTCTCGCCGCGCCAACCTCACCTCCGCCTCGACTCCTCATCTCGGGATTCCTGCACCCTCCTCCCCTCCCAACGGCGAACCCCCTTCTCCCGCCTTCTCGGAGCTCGGTCTCGCGTCGAGCAGGTCCTCGGCGACGGGCGATTCTGGCGCTTCCTCCCCCGATTATGCGCTATACACGACGCCTCGGAAGCCGAGGATTAGCTCCAAGGGTGCGCTCGAGAAGGAGGCCATGTCGAGTACGACTACCATCACCTCGTCGACGCCGAGGGCTTTCCCAGGCGCTTCGGCGACGCCCACCTTCACCTCTCGCAACAAGAGCGTTCGGAACCTCTTCCGTCTCACTCCCATCAACTAGAGGTGCTTCACACCCTTGTCTATACTTCCCCTTGCCCATCTCCCCCTTCTCATGGACTTTAGCACCTCGCTCCTCCCTCGTTGGCCCTCTCGCATTTCCTAATAGCAAGGCCTCTTTCTCCCTTCGCATGTAGTCATTTCAATCACGGACATTGGCTTTGCTATGTATTCGACTTCAATTTCCCTGACTATCGAGAGAAAGCGCAAGCGAAGCCCAACCCGAGCTTGCAACGAATCGCCGCTCGGGCGCGGCCAAGGTTCTGCTTCCGCCCGCTTCCTCGTCTCGGTTTCAACTCGTCGGAGCAGCAGCCAGTCTCTCAAGGCGACCACAAGAGTTACCCCAAAGCACATCGGATCGTACCTCATCATCAGCCAGCCACCCCCCATCGCTGTCTCACCTCCCCGTCCACACCACGCCTCTCCCGCTCGCTCGTCGCTTGTCGTTTAGGTTTACACCCGCTACTGGAGGCAGCACAAACGCTACAGGACCACCTCTAGGAGCATCGCCTACATAACCACTACTTCACCTAGTCCCACTCATCGTCCATAGAGCGCAAGCGGCTCGCCCACTCGCCCTCGCCTTCCCCTCCTCACCGATCCTACTTCGCTACAAGATACAGGCGACGTCAGAATGGCCGAAGATACTTCATACGTCTACGCACTACACGATTTTGAAGCTGAGAATGCGGACGAGCTCAGCTTCGTGGCTGGGGAGCGCATTCGAGTCTTGCAACGAGACGAGCTATACTCTGATGGATGGTTTGAAGTGAGGGAACTTGGCATTTCGACCACACTCTGCTCTTACTGACTCTGCTGCATGACAGGGGCGCAACACCGCCGGCGAGATCGGCCTCTTCCCTCAGAGCTATACCTCGCCCGACCCTCCCTCCCCTGGCTCCCCCCTTCCTGACAACCCTCGCGAGGCCAACGGCGGAGACCACACACCTGAACCTCAAATCGCTGCTACCATGAACGAGGTGCAGCAGGCTCTCAGTCGATTAGAAGTAGAGCGGCAGTCGACCGCTAAATCACTCAAGGACTCCATCTCGATGAGGTCGGCCGATCGGGTCAGCCTCCGTACCAAGGATGCATCGGACGACGACGATACGGGTCCCATCAACGGCAACGAGACGAGCCCTAGCAAAGGCATGGGTTCGAACCATCGAGCGGCGCTCGCTGCCAAAGCGGTCGCCAACGCGGAGAAGGCCGCGAAAGAGGAGCAGGAGCGCGCCGAACGGAGAAGGAAGGACGACGTTGCAGCCTACGAGAAGGCGAGAAAGGAGGGTCTCATCGAGGACCTACAGCTCAGCGAGGAGAGCTCGGAGGAGGAGGAGCTTCCACTGCCGGTCGGCATGAAGTCGACGTTGACGAGGGCGCCCGAGTCGATCGAGCTTCCTTCCAGCCCAATAGTCGACGAGTCGACATCTCCCGTCATCACCGTCGACGAACCGAACAGCGGCGGCGAGGGCAGACCTCGCGCCGGTACCGTCTCGTCAGGCTACGCCGAGTCGACTTACTCGACTCAATCGGTCCAGCCCGTCGCCTCACCGCCCGCCCTTCACGAGGTATCAACACTCCCTTCGACCGAGATTCCCGAGGACGCCGAGGATGCCCAGGAGGAGCTCAAGGAGGAGGCCGCCGTCGCTCCCTCGCAATCGAACGGCGACCATTCGACTCTCGACTCGGCCAAGCACAGCGCTGTCGAGGCTGTTGACGCCGTCGGTGCTGGTGTCATCGGTGTCGGTGCGGCAGCTGCTGCTGCCGTGGGACTCAGTCTCGACTCGAAGAAGGACGAGCCGTCCGCCATCGAGGCTTCCCTCCCCAAGGAGGCCGAGATCCCTATCGACCAATCAACCGCTACTCCTCTCGAAGCTACCAACCCCATTCCCTCTCACATCGTCACCGCGCCTTCGCCCGTCGTTCCTCCTCCCGCTTCCCCTCCCGCCGCCCAGCGCGCTGTCACTCCTCCTCCAGCCGCCGTTCTCCCGCTCCCCGCATCGCCGCTCTCCACCACTCACCCCAAGGCCACCCCTGCTCCCATCGTCACGGCAACAGATCCCATTCACGCCTCTCCCGCCGCCTCCCTCACCAGCGCAACTCACTCGCGCTCCTCCTCTCGTCTCGGCATGGCTCCCCTCACCGCTGGAAGCATCGCAACGATCGACACGAGTCCTCATGGAAGCGCCAATGGCTCCAAGACGGCGCCACCCCACGACCCAACGCTCTGGTCGGTCGACGATGTCGTCGAGTGGGGTCGAGGCAAGGGCTTTGACAACCTCACGCTCAGCAAGTTCCAGGGTAAGCTTTCGCATTCTCTTGGCTTCGCTGTCACCCTTTCGCCGCGAGTCTACCGCTGACCTACGCCTCCCCGTCGCAGAACACGAGATCTCGGGAGACGTCTTGCTTGAGATGGACGTCGCCATGCTTAAGGAGATCGACCTCATCGCCTTTGGTCGTCGTGTCCACATCTACAACGCCATCAAGGAGCTCAAGGCTCGCGTACCAAAGCCTGCGCGTGCCGACGTCGCCTCGCCGAGCTTGTCGGGCTACGAGCCAGACAGCCCTGGCAACCTCTCGTTCGCTTCGCCGGGACAGGCCTCCTTCTCCTCCCCTCCTGAAGATGTGCAAGGTCTTGGATTCGAAGACGATACTTCGAGCATCGCAAGGCCGACTTCCTCGGTGCGCTCGCTTCACTCTTTCTCGCCTCGAAGACTTCAGCTAATCTTGCTCTCTCGTTGAAACAGCTCGCCCGAAGCGTCAACAGTCTTCAACCTCGTCGTTCTACGGGTGCCATCTCGAGCACTCAAGCTTCGCCAACGACTCACAAGCGCTCGGTCACCGGAGGGACTCAGGACAGCGCTGCCCAAGATTCGCTCGACCAACCCATCCCCGAAGAGGATAACGAGACTGATACTCAATCGGGCAGCAACAAGACTCCAATAGTACGCCTCTCCTTATCCTTTCGCGCGAGACGAACTCGCACTCACCTCGTTCTCTTCGCCAGATCGCCGCTCTGCCCGCCGTCGCCGCCGCCGCCGCCGCCGCCGCCGCCGCCGCCTCCACGTCTCGCTCCGACTCGACTCGCGGCAAGAGCAAGCCCGCTTCTCGTCGTTCCGGCACCGACAAGTCGGACACGAGCGCTCCTCCCAGCCCCGTCATCACGCGCAAGAAGAAGGACAGCGGAGCCAGCGATCGTAGCAGCATGTTCTTTGGAGCAGCTCTCGGTCGCAATCGCAAGCCACCGCCACGAGTTCCTTCGTGAGTCGTTTCTGCTTCTCCCCTCGTCCTGTTCTCGAACGCTCAAAACTGCTCTTCCTTCTCGCAGCGCCCTCCTCGTCGACTCGGACGGTCGTGTCGCTCGCCCTGGATCCTCGAGCGGTGACGCCAAGTCTACTCGCGCTCGTATGGCTCTCAACGCCTCAAAACGCACTACTCGCCTCTTTGGATCGTTCGGCGGCAGCGGATCCGAGAAGAACGCCGGTATTGAGAACCTCCGCAAGACGTCAACCTCCACCCTCGGCTCTCCTCGAGATGCCCCATCGTCCATGAGCCCTAGGGTGGTCGATGTCGCTTCGAGCGAGATGACTTCGGCTCAGCCCGACGCCGTCACCGATGGCAGCAACCTCCTGGAGAGGATCGGCACGCCCGACTACACGGGATGGATGCAGAAGAAGGGCGAGAAGTACAACTCGTGGAAGCCTCGCTTCTTCGTGCTCAAGGGTATCCACCTCTACTGGCTCAAGGGCGAGGGCGTACGTCGTTCCCCTTCCTTTCTCTCGCGCGCCGAGCTGAGCTGACATTCCCTTTCGTTCGCCGTCGCACAGGAGCAAAAGGCCAAGGGCTTCATCAACCTTCGAGGCTACCGCGTCATCTCGGATCCCAACGTCCATGTCGGCCAGTTTGGCTTCAAGATCGTCCACGACCACGAGCGACCTCACTTCTTCAGCGCGGCCGAGCAGGTCACCATCCGAACCTGGATGAAGGAGATCATGAAGGCGACTATCGGTAGGGACTACTCTGGTGAGAGAGCTTTGATGTTGAGCGCCCCGGAAAGATTAACGCTGACCGCTTTCGTCGCTCGCTCGCAGAGGTCGTCGTTTCGTCTTGCGACATGGACACGATGCCGCTTTCGGTCGCTCAGTCCATGAACCCTCGTCCTCGTCCTCCTTCGCCCACCGAGCGTGCCCGAGTGCAGCGCGAGCGTTGTGAGTGATGGTCTCTTCGCCGGCGCTCGCAGTCCGGCGCTGATTTCTTTCCCTTCTCCAGACGCCGGAACGAACCCCAACACCCTCACGCCCAAAGACGCGCAGATCCTCATGGAGTTCTCGCCCGGCTCGCCTTTGATGGGAGGCACTGGCTTCGCCACTCCTCCCGCGAGCGGTATTCGGCGCTCCTCCTCGTCGAACGCCAACACCACCCTCTCGCAACTGGCGGTCGATCCCGAGCCCACCGCTACCACTCCTGCTGTCGTACCGACGGCTGCCCCCGTTGCCTCGCCCGTCTCTCCCACAAAATCGGTGAGATGCTTCCCTCTCGCATCCGCTCGACCGGCTCCGCTGACTCTCGCCTGCCAATCGCAGCTCCAACGCAAGTCCTCTTCGGACCAAGAGCTCCTCGCATGGGTCAACGCCTCCCTTCCTTCGTCGACCCCGCTCGCCACAGATCTCAGCGACTCGCTGCGATCTGGAAGGATCCTCGTTCGCCTCGTCGAGAACCTCAGCGGCAAGAACGCCAACATTTCCAACGCCGAGTTTGACAAGTACCAGCCGCCGGCGAAGAAGGGTCAGCCGTTTGATCCCGAGTACTTTGATACCGTCTTCAATGGTGAGTTTCTTTGAGTTCGAGCGCGATGGCGGAACTGAGCTGACCTCGGCGTTGGCCTCTCGTCGCAGTCTTCGACTTCCTTACGCCGCTCGTATCGAGTGAGTCTCTCCTTGACGACCGTTGAGTGACGAGAGCTGACCTCTCCTCATTTCGCAGCCGACGAGATCTCAATGGACGACATGCTCAGCGGCAACCAGGTTCAACTCACCCTCCTCCTTCAGCGGATCCGCACCGCTTTCCCTTAGACGTATCCCCTTCCCTGATAGTCTCGTTTCCTCTTATAATCCGACCCTTTCACGTGTTCATATCTGTTCGTTGGAGGTTGAATAGGCTCTCTGTTCGGTGGTTGCAAAGGCAGGAGCAGTTTCGCAGGATTCGGAGGGGGCGAGAGGTGAGATGTAGTGCAGTGCACTGAGCGAGAGTCGGCGAATTTGCTGCTGTATGACTACACGTCGCCTCGACTGCTTCTCGTGAGATTTGCGAGGCTACAATCGAAAACTGACTTGGGCCGAGAAAAAAGGAGGTCGGCGACTTGGGGAGTTTGAAGCCCAGACGAAGTTCGACTCTGACGCTTGTTCTCCTGACCAAACGGGCTCCAACTGCGATAGTCGACTGCCGCCACCCAGCATGTTTCTAGTGAGTAGCAGCACTGCTCTCTGCTCTCCTACAAGCTCTACTAACCTCTTCTAACTCGCCCTTTGCGCCACTTCAAACAACATCTAGGTCAACCGACGTGAGCCTCAAGCTCGTAAGGCTCGCCAGCGGAGCTCAAGCTGACCAGCGAACCTATTCTCCTACAGTCTTCGGTATCAGTGGATCGGCTCCAGGCGCCGCCGAGCTCCTTAACATCGAAAATGGTGAACTATTCCTCGTTCGCCCCGACAGCCTCAAAGCGGGACGCGAGTGCATGTGAGTGGCCTCTTCTGCAGCTGGATGAGCGATGGATGAAGCTAACTTTGCTTGACTGCAGCTTCATCGACGCTTCTCTCTCAATCCGGCGCTCTACTCATGAGCAGGAGTACCAGCTCGTCGTGACCCGCACTTATCAGGAAGGCGAGGAGCAGCTGCTCGAAGAGGACGCTGAGAGTGAGTAGAAACGATTCGGTACCCGCCAATCCTCTCGCTAATCTCGCCTGCTTCCCTACAGACTCGGACGAGCGCTCCTTCCCCCTCGACTCGTCGCTCTTCCTCTCGCTCGGCCCCACGCTCGACCCAGCCGCTCCGTCTCCCGCTCCTCTCTCCTTCAGCTGGCTCGACCCCGATGGAGATGGACCAGACGACGAGTTTGAGTTTGTGCTCGCTCAGACTTCCACCAGCGCCAACGAGCTTGCTGCCGACTTCGAGCGCTTGAGTTGGAGGTGCATGTGGGAGAGGCAAGAGGGAAGGGACTGGCCTACAGATCAGAGGGAAGCAGAGGCGATTGAAGTCGAGCTGGAGAACATGTTCAAGGTCCAGTGAGTCGGCTCGGTGATTGCAGAGCAGGAGACGCGAGCGCTGACTTCCTTCGTCGAGCAGGCGTACCCCTCCTTCCGCTCCCGCTCCCGCTCCCGCTCCCAGCACTACCGCAACTCCCGCCAAGAAGGCTCTCTTCCGCGCCGAGGCCCCCGACAGCGACTCGGACGACGAGCGCCCTCCCCTTCCCTCGGTTCGCAAGCCCACCGCCGCCGACTCGGAGTCAGAGGACGAAGGCGATTCGAGCGGCGACGAACTCGCCGCCGCTCTCATGCAGAAGGCCGTCATCACCCCTTCCAAGTCGAGCGCTGCCGCCAAGGGCAAGGGTCGAGCGTACAGCGAGGAGCCACCCGAGATCGCTACCGCCGTCGAGAAGCCTCCGACAACTGCTGCACCCGCTAGCACCTCGGATACCGCCGTCGTTAGCGTTAAGGGAGATCTTCACCTCTACGATCGCGCTACCGGCTTCTTCATGATTCAGGAGAAGGATGTCGAGGCGAGCATCCACAAGACGGACGAGGGACATTGGCTGCTCGTTGAGGGAGAGAAGGGGCCTTGGGTCAGCATGGGATTGGACACAGAGACCAACTTCAGCGAGGTGAGTTGTTTCCAATTCGCTTCTGCGAGAATTGAGCTGACCCTCTCGCCTCCGAAGCGCGAGCTCTCGATGGTCTTCAACTTCTCCGAAGGCGTCGCCGCCGAGGGCGAGCACGCTCCCGTCTACACCTGGCTCATCCGCTTCGCTCAAGAGTCGACATTCGACAAGATGCAGCACGCCGTCGCGACTGCTTTGTTCGAGGGCAAGTGGGGACCTGGCGCCTGGAAGAAGCTCAAGGAGGATGAGATGGAGTACCAGAGGAGCGCGTACGTTGAGGATACCGAGATGTATGGCATCGAGGAGGAGGAGGAAGATGTCGAGGAGACGGCGCAGGCTGAGGAAGAGGAGGAGGAGGAGGAAGAAGAGGAGGAGGAGGTCGAGTCTGGTGAGTTACTCGGACCGTACGCTCTCGCTTACTGCGTGCTAATCTTCTCCCTTCGCGGTAGACGAGGACGAGCGGCCCAAGTTCAACTCAAAGGCGAAGCGGACCAAGAACTCCCAGCTCGCCGTCGGCTACAAGGACGACATGTGAGCCGATCCTGCACTTCCTTCCATTGTACGTGTACTAACCGCCCCATTCTGCAGGTCCTTCGTCGTGCAGGGAGACATGATCGGTGTTTTCAAGCAGCAGAGGGATGGAGGCAAGAAGGTGAGCTCGTGAAGGACGACTCGAGCTTGACATTCGCTGATGCTCTTTTTCACCGCGCCACAGCTCAAGTTCATGACCAGCATCGTCAACCTCTCTACTCCCGATGGCAAGAAGGGCTTCACGCCGAGCAAGGTCATGCTTCACAACCAGGGCACGTTCTCGCCTCTCTTTCGCTTCCTCATCCCTTCGCTGACCGTCCTTCCTCCTACAGACACCTCGATGATCTTGCAGAACCCTCTGGCTCCCGGCGCACTCTACCGTCTCGATCTCAACACGGGAACGGTCGTCGACGAGTACAAAGTGTCGGACGACATCGACATCTCCTCCTTCCTCCCCGACTCCAAGTTTGCTCAAACTACCCAGCAGCAAACCTTCATCGGTCTCTCGCACAACGGTGTTTTCCGCATCGACCCTCGTCTCGCCGGCTCCAAGCTCGTCGACTCCGAGTTCAAGCAGTACGCGACCAAGAACCACTTCTCGGTCGCCACCACCACCGAGTCGGGACGTCTCGCCGTCGCTTCCAACAAGGGAGACATTCGCCTCTTCGACAAGCTCGGAAAGAATGCAAAGACCGCCCTCCCGGCTCTCGGAGACCCCATCCTCGGCATCGACGTTACCGCCGACGGACGCTGGGTGCTCGCTACCTGCAAGACGTACCTCCTCCTCATCGACACCCTCATCCCCGAGGGCGCCGGCAAGTATGGAGGATCGTCGGGCTTCGATCGCAGCTTCCCCGCGAGCCAGAAGCCTACGCCCAAGAGGCTGCAGCTCAAGCCCGAGCACGTCGCTCACATGCAGGAGCAGTCGAGGGAGGGTGTCTCGTTCACCCCGGCCAAGTGAGCTCTCGTTCTCTTCGTCTCGAAGCTTCTTCGCCTGCTGACCCGTTCGCTCGCCCTCGTCAGGTTCAACGCCGGCCTCGACTCGACCGAGCGCACCATCGTCACTTCGACTGGTCCTTACATCGGCGAGTGAACTATCCTTCGTGCTCTTGGGCTCTGAGCTAACCCTTTCTTGCGCCTCCCAGTCGCTTGGAACTTCCGTCACGTCAAGCAAGGCAACACGTCCAACTACACCCTCCGTCGCTTCTCGGAGAACGTCGTCGCCGACCAGTTCCGCTTTGGAGGAGACAGGGAGATCATCGTCACTCTACCTGGTACGCTCTACTTTCTCGCCCTCGCCCTCTCTTTCCCTCTCCCTCCCCCTCTTCTTTGTGTGCCGACGCTGACTTGTGATTCACAGACGACGTCTTCGTTGAGGACAAGAAGAAGCTCAAGGCGCCAACCCGGGATAGCATCTCGCATGTCGTCAAGAGCTACTACGATGTATAAACTTGGGATTCGAGCGGGCTTGGCGGTCTTCGATAACTTAGCGGGCGACGATTGGATACAGATTGGCGCCGAGTGTATCATTAGTAATTGTCTCGCGCTGTACACTTCTCTTCGTTTCATTCCATCGTTACGTCGAGAGGCTCAGAGAGAAGCGAGAAGCGAAAAGCGCGAAGCAAGCGAGTAGGCTGGCTGAGAACTCTCGGCGCCGGGCGAAAAGGATGAGACTCGCTAGTTGCCATGGGGATGCTATATGTAGGGCTACAAGAAGGGAGGGCTACAAGGGATAATGCTAGATCGAGGTGCGCTACAGGCTTTTGAGGGATACATGAGGGAGAGCGAGCGAAGTCGCCCGCCGAGGGTCCGTCTACTTGAGGGTGGAAAAGCCGACTCGGTTTCCGGCGAGGTCGAACGAGGTGTAGACGCTTTGCATGAACCTGTCGTAGCGAAAAAAAAAACAATCAGCTTCTGTACAATACATGATTTTACATCTCTATCCCCAACTTCGTTGCTCAAACGCGAGCAAAGGCGGGAAGAACTTACGTATCGCCCAAGATCCAAGCCGAGACTCCTACATCAGCTCCGACGATGGCTCCCACACAGCGAGTCGATCCACTGGAGACTTTGCCAAGGTTGAGCAAGTCGGAGGGGAGGGCCCACTGCTTCGTCGAGCCGGCGAAGGAGAAGGAGATGGTGAGAGAGGCGCTGCAGGGGTAGGTGTAGTAGCCAGAGCCATAGGGGGCCGAGTTGGGGACGGTAGCCCAGAAGGAAGCCGCGGCCGAGGTGGGAGCCTGTAGAACAGGAGGGTTAGCGAGTGTCGAACCGGCCGAATACCGAGCAACTCACGACGATGACCGAGGTTCCGCTGTCGATGATGGCGCTGAGGCTCGAAACGGCTGCGCCGTTGACGTTGGCGGTGGAAGCGACGACCCAGTAGGATCGCGAAGTGACCGGGGTCCAGACGGTTGAGCCGGCAACGAAAAGCGCCGAGTTCATTCCTCCGAGGTAGAGCTCCGAAGCCGACTGAGTCAACTTGAAGGAGAACTGAGGGCTTGAGACCTTGTTCTGAGCGACGAGCTGTTGGGGAGACGACCGTCAGTCGAGGATCGGGAGAGAACGAGAGAAGGAGAGCTCACCGTCTGGAAGAAGGGATTCGCCCTCATCTGCGAGAGGCTCTTGTAGCCCATGCCCATCAAGCCATCCATAGGATCATCCTGCCAGTCACTCGAGAGCCCCGTAGCGGCTCCCAAAGTCTGACCAGTCGCGGTGAGGCCGCCGAGGGTAACGACGTCGGTGTAGACGGGACCCGTCGTCGACGAGCCGTCGCCGTAGGTGATGCTGAGCGTCTTGTTGGTCATGGCGAAGGAAGTAGACGAGGCTGATGGGTCGTACTTGGTGTGAGGAGCGCAGGCGGCGGAAGTGCAGGCCGAGGAAGGGACCCAGAGGTCGGCCGAGCTTGAGAAGGGCAAGTCAACGAGGGAACGAGGAGGGTTCGAAGTGGAGACCAAGAGCTCACCCAGTATCAAAGTCGATGAGGAACGATTTGGGAGGAGTTCCAATGGTGAGGGCGCCAGCCCAGACTGCGAATCGAGACGAGAGGTCAGCGAAAAGCGAAGCCCAGCGCAAGGAAGAGAAACTCACGCGAACCCGACCAGTAATCGGTAAGAGAAGTCGATCCGGTGGTGGGTGCAGGGCTGGCAGCCGCCGCAGAAGCACTGGCAGCAGAAGCTGAGCTCTGGGACGCCTTCGCCGCTGAAGCCGAGCTCTGAGAGGCCCTCGCCGACGCCGAACTCGCCGAAGCTTGAGCGGCCGCGACCGAGCTTGATGAAGCAGCAGCAGCCTTGGAAGATGAAGCTGATGCTGCCGCCTTGGAGGAGGAGGATGCTGCCGCAGCTTTTGAGCTCGAGCTTGCAGCAGCGGCCGCTCGCGAAGCTGATCGTGCAGCGGCCGAGTTGACGGGGGTAGTCTGTGCTGCAGCGAGGGCGGGCGAAGTGGTGGTAGCCGCCTTCTCGGTGGTGGTGGTAGAGGGCTTGACACGAGGAGTGTTCTTGGGGTTCACAACGCGCTTGCCGAGTGACGATTTAGCAGCGCCGAGGATGCCGCTCCCTCGGAATCCTTGGAAGACGCGGTCTGATCCCTCCCCTCGAGGCTTGATACGACCAGGGGTGAGGCCTGGTGCGAAGGAATCGTCCTCATCGCCCTCCCATTCGAGGGAATCCGAGTCGGAGGGCGTCTCCCAAGCGCGACGACCGAGATTCTGGTCCTCGACGACGCCGACGTCTTCGGGATGCAAAGCCAGTTCCTCGCCCGAGTTGTGCTTGTAGATATCGACACCGCGAACGATCTTGGCTTGTGTTTTGGCGACGTGAGCCTGTCGAGGGAGGCGAGCGAAGGTCAGCTTGCGCCGAAGATGCTCGATGATAGGATCTACTCACCTGCAAGCGAGTCCAAGATACGGTGCCATCCTCATTGGTGAGTTCAGCGCTGCTACGCTTCATCAGGGGGATAGCGAGCACCCCATCGTCGGTTGTTGTGAGAGGCTGAGCTGAGGAGGATCCCGTGGCGAGGGCGAGCGAGACGAGGAGAGCAGCACTGAAGGAGCGCATGATGTAGTTCCTCGTAAGAGTCGACGAAGGTGGCAAAGGCGAGCGAGAGAGAAGGCGAAGGAGGCGGGAGGAGGAGCGACGGAAGGCGTTCTCTGCTCTGCAGTCGAACTGGGGGTACCCAGATAGATCTGGTGCTGTTGGTACCTGTTCGTTAACATCATCTTCATCCTGCTTTGGGCTCCGCGACGAGAGGAAGCGAGACGATTCGCTCGATGAGGAAGGAGCAAGAGAGCCGAGGCCGTTGAGGATGGCTGGAGAGCTTGTAGCGCGCGGCCTTCTTTGACAGAATCTGCACCATTCGCAGCAAATTCCAATAGGTGAGTATTACGAGACGATCAATTACCGCCTTGCCAGACTTAGGCTACACGTCAAAAGAGCTCGGCGGACCCTGGGCCGACTTCAAAGAGCGGCTCTTCGCAGCCAGTGAGAGCCTGGCTGCAGTTACTACGCACCTCGAACCGGGTGAGGAGAGGAGGTGGAATGTGGTCCGTAGTCAGCGATGAATGAGCTCACGTCGAGGGCGAAAGTAGTCCAGCTCTCCTCGTCAATCTCGGCTCGGGGCTGAACGTCTACTTCCATCCTTCCCACCGCGCTACAGCGACCTATAAGGATCCATGTCCGTCGCATCCCAGCTGACGAACTCCCCACTCCACGTCTTCTCGCCCTTCATCGCCAATCCCGCGAGCACGGCTCCTGCATCGGCCGGCTTGACGAGCTTGCCTTCGGCGTGCAAGCCAGTAAATCGAGCGTGGTCCTTCTCTGTCATGTGTTGAGCGCCGATGGAGCGAATGGCGCTCTGCATGTCGGTGTCGACGACTCCGGGACGGACGGCGACGGTCATGATGGAAGGCTCCTCGTTGCCGAGGGTGCGGCAGAGCGAGTTGAGCGCGGCTTTTGATGCGCTGTAGGTGTTCAGAGAGTTGGGGTCGTTCGTAGCGCACTCGGGAACGCCAGCCGAACGAAATAGCTCGGCGCCGAAGCTCTCGGCGACTCACGAGTAAGGCCCCCATCCCGCTACACCACCGGTCGCAGCTCCCGACGAAACGAGGACGATCCGTCCACTGATAGTCTCGGCATCCTCCTTGGATTCGCGCTCCTTGAGGTATGGCAGAGCGTGGGTGATCATGGACACGAGGCCGAAGAAGTTGACGTCGAAGAGCGATTTGTACTCGTCCAGCTTGCCGGCGAGGGAGGCGGTGGTACCGAGGGGACTAAGAGTTCCCGCGTTAAGGATGAGAGCGTCGAGACGTCCGAAAGCCTGCATGGTAACGTCGACGGCAGCCTGGCGGAAGGGGAAGCTGGGTCAGCGAGGCCGAGAAGACTTGCAAGCTTCGGAAGGCGCACCTTGTTGTCGCTGTCGACGGATACGTCTCCCTTGGAGATGTTGAGGACGCCAGGGTAGGTTGAAGCGAGAGCAGTGAGCTCCGGCGTTTCGCTCCTCGACATGGCGGTCACGGAAACGCCTGCTTTGAGCAAGATCTCGCTGTGAAGCAGTATGAGCTTGATAGTACGATGTAGATGTGTTTGAGGCGACTTACAGCGTAGCGAGACCGAGTCCCTTTGATGCTCCTGGACGACGGAGATGACGACGACTGAGTGAGCTTGAGCGCGCTGGCTGTAGCAAAGTAGCCGAAGTGAGAGCAGGAGGAGTAAGGCGACGTACCGGTGAGGATTACTGCAGGTTTCGAGTCCATTGTTCTGTAGCGAGAAGAGCGGTCGGAAGCCAACTCTTTGCTCGCCCTTCTAATTCTCGAGCTTGGACTTCGAGCGCCGATTCTCTCAGCTCTGCCTTCGCCTCCCTCGCCTGTCTCGTTCGCCGTCGTTCAGCCGCTTCTGCCTCTTCGCTCGAGCACGGCAGCTAGCTCTACTCTAATACAACATCCCTAGACGCGCTCCTCGGGTTCTACTCGCCTACATAAGTGCCAAAACTCGCCTCAAAATGTCTGCGACGCAAACTCTCCCTCCCCGAGCCCTTCAGCTCGACTCCGAGATGGACTTGGGCGTTGGCACCTCAAGCGGAGCGAGTTACAAGGGATTGGCAGGCTCTCGTCCCCTTACCATCGCTAGTTTGCTCGACCCACCCATCGTCTTCGTCAAGCAGCAGCAGAAGAGCAAGGCCGACGACGTCCCCTACAAGCCCATCAACCAGCGCGTGAGTCCGACTCATGGCGCGTCTATCTTACTACAGCTGAACCTCTGCTGCTCTGCAGGCCACTCCTGCTGCCTCAGCACCACTCACCAACGGCGACGCGTCCTCCGCCTCTCCCAAGCCCGCCCTCACCAATGGAGCCGTCGCCAAGGCATCTGCACCATCATCAGCCGTACCAGGATCACCCTTCTCCGCTATTGACCCATCGGTCGCTTGGGCGAGGTCCTACCAAATTGGCGCAGGGCTCGAGAACCTCGGCAACACTTGCTTCCTCAACAGCGCGCTCCAGTGCTTGCTGCATACCCCACCACTCGTGCGCTACGCTGAGGAGAGGAGGCACGACCCCCGAACCTGTACGTACCGAGAGCGACGTCGTCGTGTACCGGCCTCAGGACTGACTCCCCCCTCCTTCCCCTACCCCTCGCAGGCAAGTTCAAGGAGAAGAAGGGCTTCTGCATGACCTGCAGCTTCCCTCTCCTCGTCGAGCACTCTTTCAAGAAGGGCAGGGCGTCCTACGCGCCCACCAACATCACCAAGAACCTTCGGAGTGAGTCGAAGATCCCGAGGATGGCGATTGAACCGAGGTTAACCCGTCCCATCTCTCTACAGGGATCGCTCAGCACTTCCGTTTCGGTCGGCAAGAGGATTCGCACGAGTTCCTACGGTTCTGCATCGACAACATGCAGCTCAGCGAGATGTTCGGCAAGGATCCGTACGTCGGTGATCGCCTTTCGGTCCCCTCCTCGCTTGAACTGACCCTCCTTCTCCTTATCCCGCACAGCAAACTGCCACAAGCCATCAAGGACTCGACGTTTGTGCACCAAATCTTCGGAGGACGGCTACGGTCTCGCGTCAAGTGCTTGACCTGCGACCACCCTTCCGACACTTTCGACTCCGTGCTCGACCTCTCGCTCGACCTGCCACGGGGGATCAGGAGCGTCAAGGACGCGTTGGAAGAGTTCACCAAGGTCGACCACCTCAAGGGACAGAACAAATACAAGTGCGAGAAGTGAGCTCTCCCTCTTGTTCGCCCGCTGGTTTTGCCGAACTGTGCTGACCTCCGATTCGCGCGCAACAGGTGCAAGAAGCTCGTCAACGCCGAGAAGTCCTTCAGCATCGACCAAGCGCCCATGGTTCTCACCATTCACCTCAAGCGTTTTACCGTCACTGGTCGCAAGATCACCGAGCCCATCGCCTACCCCGAGGTCCTCAACCTCAGTCCTTACATGTCCGAAGTAGGTCGCTGCTCTCATCCCTTCCTCGTACCCTTCTCGTGCTGACCCCCTCGTTTCCCCCTTCCCCCTTCCTCCTTCCTCACTCCCTCTCCCCGTTCCTCTCTTCCCCTCCTTCTCCCCCCTCGAAGCGCTCCTCCGGTCCCTCCTACCGTCTCTACGGCATCGTCAACCACTCGGGCGGAGGACCTCATTCCGGCCACTACACGGCCAACGTCAAGGCGCCCGGAGGCAAATGGCACAGCATGAACGACTCGTTCGTCTCGGCCTGCGCCCCTCCTCTGCAGGCCAAGAACGCCTACATCCTCTTCTACTGTCGGGAGAAGGGAGCTTTATTAAAGGATGCGATCTATGGCTCGGCGGGAGGAACGCCGACGCAGGGAGGAGGAGGGAAGAAGAAGCGCCCAAGGGAGAGCTCGGAGGGAGGAGGATCAGGAGCGATGGGCAGCCCGAGCGGTCAGAGTTGGAAGGGCATCCCCAACGGCAGTCCATCGTCCTCGCATGGTCCTTCACCAGCCAAGAAGCCGCTTCTCCAACACTCGGCCAACGGTCCTCGACCTCCCGCCGTACTCGCCTCCTCCGCTCTCGCCTCGGCTTCATCGGCCTCCTCCTCCGCATTCCCTCCCGACGACTCGCCACCACCGCCTTCCATGGGCAAGGGCGTCTTCTCTTCCAAGGTCGACTATTCGTCGAACGGAGGGTTGAGCAAAAAGGAGAAGAAGTTGGAGAAGAAGCAGAGGAAGCAGCTCCAAGTGCAGAGCGTTGGGAAGCTCAAGCGTGAAACCATGGTTGCCAAGCTCAAGCCGAGGGTACTCAAGGATTGAATAGGTGCGAGCGGGTTGTAGCTTGTAGGGATGTTGGGCGTTTGTTGCAAGAGAGCGATTCGGGGATGCCGCGACGATTTCGTTACGATGCTTGAGCTTCGGACCCGCGAAAGAGAAATTGCGAGCAGCGAGCTTCACCTCTTCGATAAAGAGCGAATCGATTCTGGCCTTGCCTCGCTGGCTCGACAGCTCTGTCGACGAATGGATCGCTCGCGAGCGCGCCTTCGCCGAGTTCGCCTTTGCTCCTCTCATCTCCGATTCCCTCTCGCACCTCAAACGAAGGTTGGAGGGGTATTGAAACTCTGTTGCAAGTTCAGGCGCCTCTCAGGACAGCCTCAACGGGGGTGGTAAACGGATGTACAGCGAACAGCAGGCGGGGCGAACGGAAGCGAAGAGGGGAAACGACTGGCGGCAGGGAGAGGTACTTGCGAAAGTTGGGAACGACTTGAGAGAAGGGGGAGGGTGGTCGAAGGGAGAAGGTGAGAGGCTCAGTACTCGGGTCCTCCAGGTCCTCCGCCGAAGCCGGCGTACGAGCCCTTGGTCCTCCTTCCTCCACGACCGCCACCTCCTCCGCCGGAGGCGTTGGCGCCTGAGACGAGGAGGAGTTGCTTGTCCAGGAGCTGTGGGGTGGCGTAGACGGGATCGAAGAAGAAGGGGAGGATGGGAAGGAGGGGGCGTGAGCGAAGAGATGCAGAGAGAGGGACGAGGGATGGAGGGAGGGGAATAAGGGTAGATTAATTGTCAGCGAAGGATCGTGGAAACTCCAAAGGCGTCGAGCGGAAGGAGGGGGTTCGGCGGGAAACGAGAGGCGAGCGAGCGACTTACATCGTTGGCCGAGTTGAGCTGCTTGGTCAAAGTTGAGAGGTAGGTAGTAAGGAGAACGTCGTTGTATTCCTGTGTACGGCGAACAACAGGTCAGCTTCCGTCCCTCATCCAATCGCCGAACGCCGAACTTACGGTCATGAATTCCTCCCTCCACTCTCCACTCTCGGTATTCCCATCCCCACCCTGCTTCAATCCAGCGACCAAACTCGAGATCTGCCTCAACGTTTCCTCGTCCTTGGGTGCCGTGCCGGCGCTGACGGCGGCGAGGTACTCGACGATAATGGAGACTCGGTCGAAGAGCATTTTGATGGCGTTGCGCTGGGTCGTCAAGGAGGCGATCACTGGGGATGTGTGGAGACGACGATTTTTAGTCAGTTGGCGGCCACAGCAAGTACGAGAGAGTAGGAAAGCGAACTCACGACTCGACTGTCCTCCTTCGCCGACCATATCGGGCTTGCTCGCATGATCCACAGCGACCCTCTCAGCCTCTCCTGTCTCAATCTCGTAAGCCGTCTGAGTGAAGACGACTTCGGGCTCATTGTTGATGATCTCGAGGTTGGATTCGTAGATGGCGACGGGAAGGTCCTTGTTGGATCCGGCGGCGGAGGAGGCTGAGGCGGAGGTGGCGCGCGAGAGTTGGAGGAAGAGAGGGGATTCGTTGTAAACGAAGAACTGGGGTGTAGAAGAGTCAGCGTTGGGGATCAAGTAGGGCGGGGGACGGGGAGGAGCGCACCTGCTTGTGGAGAGCAATGTCCTGAGGCGAAGGAGCGTCGCCTACGCTGTACCAGCCGAGAAAGTCGAACGTAGGGAACACTTGCTTGACTGGTGTAGCGCAGTAGGAGGTAGGTGGAGGTCAGCGCGCGCTACGGCGACGCATCACCGCTCTCGTCGGCGTCTGTAGACCAACTCACACTGCTCGGCCCTGGTGACAAAGTATCCGTGATCCACTGTGAGCTCGTCCGAATTGTCGGCCTTGTTGATGACCAGCTCGAAGGTGTTCATAATCTCGACCTCGCGACCGACTTGAGTGCCCAAGAGTCCGCCGACAACTGTGGTGAGAGAGCACGGTGAGTTGAAGCTGTAGGGCATCAGAAGCTCCGAGTGAAAGCTCACCTCTTACGCCGAGATCATTCTGCTGTAGCGAGACACGAGTAAAGTGCTCAGAGATGTTGAGGATGGGGAGCGGGTGACTTGAAGGAGAGCTTGTCAGCTGTAGGCTAGTAAGAGTAAGAGTTAGCTGATCGACTTACAGAGCTACACGAAGTCCCTCTGCTGCCATGTTTCTGTAGCTGAGTCCCAAGTTGAAGCGATTTGGCGGGAGGTCAAGCCCAAGTCGTCTCGCGAGCTGGGTCTGTCTCCCCCCGCTTCCCTCGTCTCGCGCTTCGTCGGCAACTCAAAAGGACTCGTCTGTAGTCCAGTACAGCTTCTTCTTCTCTTTCCCCTTAAATTCCTGTAGCCCATCATGCGCTTCTACGCCAACAAGTGAGTCACTTCCCTACTCCTCACGCGCAAACTTCACGGCTCATCCCTACTCTTATCTCTAGGTTCCCCGAGGTCAGCTATATCCCTACAGCTCTCAAATCATTAGCAGAACCTAACCCTCGTCTGTTGCACTACAGGTCGATGAGCTCGTCATGGTCCAGGTCAAGCAGATCCAGGAGATGGGAGCCTATGTCAAGCTCGTGCGTTTGAGCGACTGCCGCTTCAAGCTCCGCCGTTGAACCAGGCTAATCTTAACATCCTACAGCTCGAGTACGACAACATTGAGGGCATGATCCTGCTTTCCGAGCTGTCGAGGCGGCGCATCCGTAGTATCCAAAAGCTCATTCGAGTCGGAAGGAACGAGGTCGTCGTCGTCATGAGGGTCGACAAGGAGAAGGGTGCGTCCCTACTATCCTACACGACCTCTCTACCGCTCTCCAGAGCCCGCCGAGGCTTCGCAGAGCCATCGCTAACGCCTTTGTTCCACCGCGCGTCTTTGCTCCCGCTCGGTGCACTCAGGTTACATCGACCTCTCAAAGCGTCGTGTGTCGGCCGAGGATGTCATCAAGTGCGAGGAGCGTTACAACAAGTCCAAGACGGTGCACTCGATCATGCGTCACGTTGCCGAGAAGACTGGAACCGAGATGGACGAGGTTAACCAGCTCGTCGCTTGGCCACTGTACAAGAAGTATGGCCACGCTTACGAGGCTTTCAAGCTCTCCATCACGTGTGTCCTATCTCCTTCTCTTGATCCGCCAGTTCCCCGGTTGACCTTTCGTCTCGCTTCTCCCTTTCCTCTCCTCTGCCGTCGTCGGACCTCCACAGCGAGCCCGAGTCCGTCTTCGGCGAGCTCTCCATCCCCGCCGACATTCTCGAGGAACTCCGTTCCAACATTGCTCGCCGTCTCACCCCCCAACCCGTCAAGATCCGTGCCGACCTCGAGGTGACCAACTTCTCCTACTCCGGAATCCTCTCGATCCAAGAGGCTCTCGCAGCCGGTGAGGCTCTCTCGACCGAGGAGATTCCCATCAAGATTCGATTGGTCGCTCCTCCCCTGTATGTCATGGTTAGCAACACGACCGACAAGACGGGTGCGATTGAATTGTTGGAGAAGGCTATCGAGGTGATTGGAGAGGTTATTAGGAAGGAGGATGGTGGAGCTTTGAACGTCAAGATGAAGCCCAAGGCGGTCAGTGAGACGGATGACCTCGAGCTGGCGGCTCTGATGGATAGGGTCGCAAGGGAGAACAAGGAGGTTTCTGGTGAGTTGCCTCGTTGCGCCGCTCTGTATCTACCCTCGCTCACCGATTTTGCTTCTCAACAGGTGACGAGGATTCCGAGGGAGAGAACTAGGTATAGAATTCGCCGTTGTAACACACTCGTCCTCTTGCCCCTCATCCTTTCTCCTTTCTCGGCGATGGCGAACGACTCGCTCTGACTTTCACGCGCCTTGCGACAGGCGAAAGGTAGAAGCTGAGAACTCTCGAACAATCGCTGCTCGTTACGAGTACGACCTGCGCAATGTTACAATCGACACCTCGCTACACAGATTTCACTCTCCTCGCAATCTTGAACCTCGCCTCTCCCTCAATCTGATGGATCCCGAGTCCCACTGCAGCGAGAGACAACAGACGTCAGCTTCTTCTTGCCTCCACCTCCATTTCAAACCCTCCTCGCCCTCAAATCACCAGCACTCACCTCGACCAGGCAACAATCTCGGCGCAACGCCCTCGCTCTCCTGCCCTCGGAAGCGTAGCGGTCTTGCCTCGCCGGGAGGGTAGGCTGAAGGGATGGGAGTAATGGTGAATGAGGTGAGGAGGAGGAGGGAGAGGGCGGTGAGCTCGGAGAGGGCGAGGGAACGGCCTTCGCACTGTAGGAGGTGGGAGGAAGGGGAGGAGAAGGGTCAGCTGCGCGCTCGAAGACAGCGAGAGAAGATTGCTAAAGAGTGAAAACTCACCACAGAGATCCCTCCACCGAAAGCGCGAACATCCCGAGCTGCCCTCTTTCGACCTTCCTCGCCCATGAAGCGCCGGCCATCCCATTTCGTTCCCTCCTGCTCGTTCAACAGATGCGAAACACGGGTAGCGGAGACGATCCTCGCTCCCTGGGGAATGAGGTGACCAGCCGAGGTCATCGGTGGCGCTCTTGCGTCCGCTTCATGGTCGTCGTCGGAGGAGGCGGCAGGGGAGGAGCTCGCGGTCGGCGAAGCGAGGAAGAAGCCCTCCTTTTCTTGTACGATGCGGATGGAGAAGGAGGAGGAGGAGAGGCGGAGAGTTTCCCAGAGGGTGGAGGTGAGGAGAGGGAGAGAGGCCGAGTTAGAGAGGGTGGGGAAGCTGAGAGGGGAGGCGGAGGAGGCGAGGTGCGAGTCCAGCTCGGCGAGGAGGGTTGGTAGGAGGGTCGATTGTGTTAGGTAGAGGATGTGGTGTAGGGCTGCGAATGGGGCGTTGGCTTGGAGAGCCCTGTGGTTGAGAAAGGTGGTCAGCTATCGCTCAAGCGAAGAACGAGCGATCTCGTCGGCGCACCAGAGCGTGCCCAGGAGCATCTTGGCGCCCTCTTCAGCGGGCAATCCAGCACCCGTAGCTATATCAGCCATCTCCCGCACCACACCTTCCTCGAGACCAGGCATGTCGGCCTCGATCCACTCGGCGAGGTGTCGGACCAGCTTTCGGCGCCCGTCAATGCCGTTGGCCAGTGGACGGACGAAGGAGTGTAGTGAGGGCGGGACCATACCCGAAGCGAAGAGAGGGAATCCTCCATCGAAGGCAGCAAACGCCTTCATTAGCTCAGAGGGCGAGAGAGTCGACGACTGCTCCGCCGAGAAGAGCTCCGAGCCGAAAAGGGCGGGCGTAGCTCCTTCAAACATGGTCGTCGTGACCCATTTGACGAGGTCCAGCTCGATGGATCCTCCAGCAGCGTCGATCTGCTCTCCGAGGTCGGCGAGTCGAGCTTGGATACTCGCTACGAAGCGCTCGAGGGGGAGGCCGAGCTGACCCTTTGCTAATCCGCGCCCGTGCGCTGGGAAGATCTTGGTCTCCAAGACGCCGGATTGGAGGGTATATTGAGAGCTATCGAACACGGTGTGCTGCATCTCGGTGCGAATGGGTGACTGTGGTTGCGAAGGGAGTCAGTGGGACGATGAGGAGACGAGCAAGCTGCAGGAGGACATTACAAAGGCCAGCGATTTGCTCGAGGTATCGTAGATTTTTTGAATGGAAGCGCCGTCCGTTACGAGATACTGACAGAGTGGCCATGGGAGGTAGCAAACTCCGCCGAACTGGTGGTGAACCGAGAGGAGGAAGGCGTCCTCATCCACGCCGAGCCTGGTGGTGGATTGACTGAGTGAGCGGGATCCAAGGTGTAGCAGAGCAGAAGGGCTCACCTATAAGCTGCTAGAATCCCTCGGACGAAGCGGGGAAGCCAGCGTGGTCCGTAGACTGAGGTCGTCGCCGAACTGGACGGGGACCAGAGAGCGACGAGCCAAACGAGGCCAGGTAGGATGAGCGAAGGAGCGTAGGTGAGGGCTTGCTGAGCCCAAGCGATGTAGCAGTTGATACATGGCATCTGCAGAAGTGAAATTGGGGACTCCAATTGTGACAAAGTAAGTAAATGGTCAAAGGGTAAGCCGGACTAGGCTTGGAGCGGAGAGCTTAGAGAGCTCTCAAATGCTCCTCTGCGCTCTGCCTCCTCCCGCTTCCTTGGTCGCTCCTTCCAACTCGCCCGTCGTTTCGCTCGTCGCTTTCGCTTCTGTTCCGTGTTAAGCTCCCCGCCCAGGCGACTTCCCCTGCTCCTCTAGTCGCTTCTCCTGCAGCTTCTCTCCCTCTCTCTCTCGTCTCTCAACCCCGCCTAGAAGCCACCTCACGCACGCACAATGAAGTGAGCCCTTTCCGAGCCATCTCTCCCAAGCTCCACGTCAGCGCTAATCATTGAATCTTGTACAGCTACATCCAGCTCGAGAAGCTCGGAGAGGGAACGGTGAGCTCTCCCCTCCTTCGAACGTGGTGCACAAGAGCCAGCCTCGCGGAGAGCGAAGGCAAGAGCGCTGACTTGAACCTCCAATTCCTCCTCGACGCTAGTATGCCACGGTACACAAGGTGAGCTATCTGCTCCACTACAGCTTCTAGATTACCAAACTGACCTTGTATCGCTCTACAGGGACGTTCGCGCATCACCAACGAGCTTGTGGCGCTCAAGGAGATTCACCTCGACGCCGAGGAGGGCACTCCCTCGACCGCCATTCGCGAGATTTCGTTGATGAAGGAGCTCAAGCACCCCAACATCGTCCGCCTGTACGACGTCATCCACACCGAGTCCAAACTCATGTTGGTCTTCGAGTTTATGGACCTCGACCTCAAGAAGTATATGGATTCCCATGGCGACCGAGGTGCATTGGAACCCGCCGTGGTGCGGAGTTTCATGTGGCAGCTGCTCAAGGGTACCGCCTTTTGCCACGACAACCGAGTCCTGCATCGCGACCTCAAGCCTCAGAACCTCCTCATTAACAAGAAGGGAGAGCTTAAGCTCGCCGATTTCGGACTCGCCAGGGCTTTCGGTATCCCCGTCAACACCTTCAGTAACGAGGTCGTCACCCTGTGGTATCGCGCACCGGATGTGCTCCTCGGTTCGAGGACCTACTCGACGAGCATCGACGTTTGGAGTGCTGGATGCATCATGGCCGAGTGAGTTGGTTCGGTCGGTGTTGTAGAGGAGTCGGAACTAAGTTTCTTTCCCACAGGATGATCTCTGGAGTCCCCCTCTTCCGTGGTCGCGACAACAATGACCAGCTCAACCAGATCCTTCGCATCCTCGGCACACCAGACGAGGGTACTCTGCGGAGGATTGCTGCCGAGTCTGTATGTCGCTTCATCTCTGAAGAGATCTCGAAGCGAAAGAGCGAAAGCTGACCTCTTTCCGACCTTCGACAGCCCGAGATTCAGCTCCGCCCCTTCCCTCGAATGACTCGCATTCCCTTTGCTTCGCTGTACCCCAAGGCGCACCCTGTTGGTGAGTGGAAGGGTTATCTAATCCTTTGATATCCCTCGTTGACCCTCTGCTCTTCGCCTCCCAGCTCTCGACCTCCTCGACAAGCTCCTTCAATTCGACCCTGCTCGCCGACTCGATTGCACCTCGGCTCTGCACCAGTACGTCGATTTTGTGCGCCTCGCTCGCTCGAACCGACTTCCTAACCCTCTTTCCTTCCTTCCAGCCCCTATTTTGGTAGCTCATCCAGCTCGAGTACCTCCCAACAGCAGGCAGCTCAAGCTCAAGCTCAAGCTCAGGCTCAGGCGCAAGCTCAGGCTCAGGCGCAGGCGCAGGCTCAGCAGTACGGACAGAAGACCCAACAGTACGGACAACAGCAAGTCTATCAGTAGCAGTAGAGACGGAGCGGGACGAGAGATGAGGTTCGGCGTTCGATGAGCTTCGGCGGCGGCGGATCTTATTCGGGAGACGGGCGAGGGGGAGAGGATGATTTGAGGGTTTTGCGGAAGCTTTTTTGTGTTACACGACCCCCCCTTTGTACTTTTGTGCGCTGTAAGGATCTTTTGAACCGGCCTTTCGAGATAGAGTTCGGCGATGAGAGAGACGGTCTGAACTCGACGAGAAGGAGGAGAGGAGGGAGAGAAGTCCGCCGTTCGCTAATGTTGGACTCCAAATGCTTTGCATGCTCTGCAGCTTGATGCGCTCTGCGAGCCATCGGCGTCAGAGGCTCCCGGGGCAGAGGGAAAGTAGATGTTCAACCAACTCCGAAGGGGATCGAGGCTGGGCGCTGCGCCTGATGCTTGCGCGCGGCGAGCGCCTTTTCAAGCCCTCGTGCTTCCTCTTCTCTTCTTCTTCTTCTTCTAGGACACCCCCCCCCCCCCCTTCACTCCCCTTCCCCCCCTTGCTTCAGCTCCCAAGCCAAGTCCTCCGCACGCTTCACCTCTCGCCTCGCCCTTTTCCCCTCGTTCCTTCAAGCGTCGTATTCTCCTCTCCCACTCATCCTTCAACATATCTTCGAAGATGCCTCAGAGTCTTCTCCTCCTCCTTTCGGCCGTACTCCTCGCCGCCTCGCCCGCACTAGCCATCGGTGATTTCCCTTGCGATGGCTCGACCGACGCTCAGTCTTGTGCAGCTTGGAGCGTCGACGCCAACGCTCAGGGAACCATCTCCTCGACTGCCGAATGCTTCCCCGGTGAGCTAATCTTCTTCTTCTCAATTCTTCCTCATCTTCCGTCCTTGAGCTTATCCTTACTCCTCTCTTTCCTCTCGTTCGCAGATCCCATCAACCCTACCATCTCGTACTGTGGTTACGCCTCCGCTGCCTGCACCACCGGTGACGACTGCGACTATGGTCAGTCAACACGGAGACTCCGCTACTTCTCTCCTCGCTAACCTCGCTACTCTCCTACAGGCTCTTGCGGTTCGAACGGAAAGTGCACTGGATACCTCGGCGACCTTTGCCCCAACGGCCAAAACGATTGTCAGGCTTTCTTCTTCTGCGGCACTGATGGTCGATGTGGTGGAACTGGAGCGTGAGTCTAGGAAGGCTGCGCTTGACCGTCGAGAAGGAACGAGTTGAGCTGACTTTCTCCCCTTTCGGCGTTGACAGCGAATGCGCCAACGGAGCTGCCGACTCGCCCATCCCTAACCCCGAGCAGCAGTGTGTCTCCCGTGAGTTATTACTCTCAGCTTTACTCTTTCCGAGCTCGTCAGTGACCCTCGTGCTTTCTCAGAGGTCTGCGACACCACCACCAAGACGTGCACGGCGCCTCCTACCGCCGGTGTCCCTAACGGCTACGGATGCGGTAACGGCGATATCTGCGCTTCTGGTGAGCTTTTCCCTAACGATAGCTATCCCTCGGTGATCGTGCTAATCCTCTCCCCTCCATCACAGGCTTCTGCTCGTCGAGCGACCTCTGCGCGGTCCAGCCCTCCGGCGCATCCTCCAAGAAGGTCAAACGTTACGTTCTGAACGGTTCGGGACCCAACGTCGACTCGTGCCCTTCCGGTCAGACCGCCTGCGCCGTCGGAAACTCGCTCAGTGATGGCTTCGAGGTGAGTTTGCGCCGATCTCGGCGACCCAAGAGGGATCGAAAGCTGACTTGCTCGTTCTTTCGCAGTGCATCGACTCGCAGAACAACCTCGAGCAGTGCGGTGGATGCGTTACCAACGGCGAGGGAGAGGACTGCACCATGATCCACGGTGTCGAGGCCGTCGAGTGCCAGCAAGGTCGCTGCATCGTCCGTGAGTCTCGGCTTTCGCTTCCTCTTCGCTCGTTCATTTCATGAGCCGACCCACTTCCCTTTCATTAGTGTCCTGCGTCCCTGGACTCGTCGTCAGTGCCGACAGCGCCGCTTGCACCCTCTAAGCGGTCGCTCTCGCCTTCCTTCGTCGTCCGCCTCTCGCACTCTGCACCTTCGCCTTCCCCCTCTTGTTCCACCATTTTCGCGACTCGCGACGGACGCTTCAGCTCCACCCAGGTGTACGACTACAACCACTTCTTACACCACCACGAAGCGACACCAGCGGTCCCCCCTTCCCTTACATTTCAATTCCCTCACTCGCGCCGAGGGAGCTCTTCGACAAATCTCGGACGTCCCCTCCTCAACGTCCTCGACGGTGGTCGATCGGCTCACTCGCCTCGCTTCAATCTTTCCGCGACCTAGTCCATCTACAACGCCAAACGCTCCAAAGGAGTGGAGCTCTTCATTGAGCTGTCTACGCTCGGGATGGTCTTGGGTCCGCTTCGTTGCTGGTACTCTTTCCCCCTCCTTCCCTGATTCCCCTTTGGTTAATTTATCTCTCGTCCTGCTTGTTTAGCTACACCCCTTGATAGACTTGTTATAAGAAAGCTTGTTCCCTTGCATCTCACGAGACCAGCGAGAGCAGCGAGAGCCGAGAAAGGAGACCGAGCCCCGAAGCAGGGCAAAGCTGACAGCTTGCAGCGATCTCGAAGCAGCAGCGGTCAGTATGGAAAGCTTTCTGTCGGTCGATACACCGCTCTCACCACTTGCGCAGCCTCATCTTGAGCGACATCGAGTCGAGGCCCGGTTCCTTGCTCTCCCGCCTTACTCGCTCGTTCTTCTTCGTTCAAACTTCTTGCGATGAGCTATCCAGGTGCTGGGCGTAATCACGGTCACCACCAGCAGGTCGGCGGAGGCGGAGGAATGCCTCAACCCAAGTGAGTTACAGCAAGGCGCGCGCCTGCTGAGCGAACAGACGCAAGATCGCTGACCATGTGTGCTCTTGAACAGCTACGGCGGAGGCGGTTACAACCAAGGACCCCCTCAGGGAGGCTACAACCCGGGCTACGGTGGTCCTCCCCCTCAGCAGCAGCAGTTCGGCGGAGGAGGCGGCTTCCCTCAGCCTCAGTACCAACAGGCGCCGCCTCCTCACCAGTCTTACCAGCAGTACGCTCCTCCTCCCAACCAAGGATTCCCTCAGCCTTCGTACCAGCAACAGCAGCAGCAGCAACAGGGCTACGCTCCTCCGCCGATGCACTATGCCCCTCCTGGCGCCCCTCCTCCTCAGAACATCGGTCCTGCCCAGTACCAAGGCGGCCAGTTCCAGATGCACATGCAGCCGGTTAGGAATCAACAGATGTACAGCAACTGCTCGGGCAAGAGTGAGTCTTTCGCCGTCGGTTGGGAAGGACGGCGGAGCTGACAGTCTCCTCGTTCGCAGGGAAGGCCTTGCTCGTGGGAATCAACTACACGGGAACGTCCAACGCCCTCCGTGGATGTCACAACGACGTTAAGAACCTCGCCGCTTTCCTTATGGAGCGCTACCAGTTCAAGAAGGAGGATATGGTCCTCCTGATGGATCTGCCTCAGGGAACGGCGATGGAGCAACCTACGAGGGCCAACATCGTACGTGAGAGATCGTAGTGTCGAGTTTTGCCCTCCCTGACCTCTCTACCGTCTTCCAGACCCGCGCCATGCAATGGCTCGTCCGAGATGCTCAGCCGAACGACTCGCTCTTCTTCCACTGTGAGTCCTTCGCTCTGTACCAGCTTTTCCTTCCTTTCCGCCATACATAAGCGCTGACTCGCCTTCCTTCGCACGCAGACTCGGGGCACGGCGGTCAAGCCGAGGATCTCGACGGCGACGAGGACGACGGCTACGGTGAGCCTTTCGCCGCCTGTAGCGTGTCAGGTCGGGGCTGACTCCTCTCGCATCCGCAGACGAGACGATCTACCCTCTGGACTTCAAGACGGCTGGTCAAATGATCGACGATGAGATGCACGATATCCTCGTTCGCCCGTTGCCTCAGGGATGTCGCTTGACGGCCATTTTTGACTCAGTGAGTGGTTTCGATGCAGGTTTTGGTGGTTGGGTATCTTTGTCTGAGCTCTAGCTACCCTGCACTATCGTCCCCGTCTCGTTTCCCCCTCCTACCCCCGCTACCGTCGAACTCGCCGAATCTCGGCTCCCTTCCCTCGAACTGACCTTCCGACACCCTCAACAGTGTCATTCTGGCTCAGCTTTGGACTTGCCTTATCTCTACTCTACGAAGGGAGTGTTGAAGGAGCCCAAGAAAGTGTAGTTTTGCCTCTTAGACGCCGTACGAGCGCTGACCGAGCTCCCGCCCCTCTCGCAGCATGCTGGCCGACGCTGGAAGCGGCGCTCTCGGTGCCCTCACCTCTTACGCTCGTGGTGACCTCGGAGGAGTCTTCAAGTCTATCACCGGTGTCGGAAAGCGCCTTACGAAAGGCAATTCGGCTCAGCAAAAAACGAAAACCGAGAAGACGAGCTACGCCGATGTCATCATGTGGTCGGGGTGAGCTGTTCTTTCATCTCGCCTATGCTTCAATGTGTATGCCACTTGCTGACCTCTCGCTCCCACTCCACAGATGCAAGGACTCGCAAACGAGCGCCGATGCAAGCGAGGCGGGCAGCGCTACGGGAGCCATGTCGTGGGCCTTCAAGACCGCTTTGACCAAGTAGTGAGTGCACTCTTCCAAACGGCTTCTCTAGCTAGCAGCTGACACTCTCCCTGGCTCCCTTACAGTCCTCAGCAGACCTACCTCCAGCTCCTCAACACGAGTAGGTCGCTTCCGTCATCCCCGCTCTTCACCTCGCTGACATCTCGCCTTCTCACAGTCCGTGACGAGCTCCAGGGCAAGTACGATCAGAAGCCTCAGCTCTCGTGCTCTCACGAGCTTGATACTTCGCTTTTGGCCATTCTCTAGTCGTGCTTGGATTCGGTTTCTCGCTTGTGCTCTTAGTTCTCTGTGCGATTCAGTATACGGTCCTTTAGCTTCCTCTGTATGCGAGAGCGAGCGAGAGAGTGAGATCCGAGCTGCAGAGCGTTCAGCGCGAGCTCGGCCTGGCTCGGCGCCGCCCCCTTTCCTGCTCGTTCGTCGCTCTCGACTCGCCATCTCCTGCTTGCTTGCTCTTTGTACAACAGCAGCTTCTTCCTCGCGCTTCACTCGAGTCGGAGTCCGTCACCTCCTGCACTTCAACCTCCTGCAGCCGTCCTCGGACCTCGAGAATAGATGAAGGAAGGCAGTTCGTCTCTTCCTCTTCGACCACTTCGTCGATTCGCTTCGGACCACCATGAGCGGCTACGGAGACAACAACTGGGAAGAGCAACAGCAGGGGTGGGGTGGGAATCAGCAGCAATGGCAGCAGAACAGGTGAGCAGTCGGCGGGAAGACGAGGAAAGATCAAACGAGCTCACTCCCGTCGCTCAGCTACGCCCAACCTCTCCCTCCGCCACCGAACGACCAGCAGTACGGTCAACCACCAGCTCAAGACTACCAACAAAGCTATCCTCCAGCCCATTCGGGAGGCTTCGCCCCTTACAATCAGGGTCCTCCGGCGTCGTTTATGCCTCCTCCGAGCTCGTTCAGTGGCGATCAGCACCACGGCGGAGGCTATCAAGGCCCTCAACCTCCCAACGATAGCTACCAACAACCTCAGCAATCGTTTCAGCCACAGTACAGCAGTCAACCCGATTTGTCGTCGCCTCAAGGTCCTCCTCCTCCTCAACAGTGAGTCTATCGCCCTTCTCTGAGAGTGATCAAGCTGAACTCCCAACACTACAGATACCTGCCGCCCTCATCCGACTACCCTCAGCCAGCGTACGGCTCGCAGCCGCCTCCGCCGAGTTCCCACAGCGCTCCTCCCTTCGACAACTCGGGCTACAACGTTTCGGCTCCCTACTCTCAAGCTGGATATCAAAAAAAACAGCTACCAGTACGCGCCGTCTCCTGCCCCGTCCAACGACTATCACTCTGCACCGCCACAAGCGAGCTTCGGCGCTTCTCAACCTTCCCCTGCCTCGGCGCCGTTCGCGCCCAATGACTACCACCAAGGCAGCTACCAGGCGCCACCGCCATCTCAATCTCAAGATACCAGCTACTACTCGCCCCCGGTCAACAATCCCTATCCCCCTCCCGACAACCCCCCTTACGACGCTTCGGCGCACCCTTCTCAGCCCCTGTCAGCACCGGTCCCGCCTCCGCCTTCCTCTCTTCCTCCTCCTACCGTCCACTCCAACCCGGCTTCTACTTCAACCTCCAACGTGGAGCTTTCAACCGCTCGAGCACTCTCGTACACGCCCGGCGCCTACTACGATTCGTCGGACTCGGACTCCTACTCGCCGAAACCTTCCGCCTCCGGGGTCGGGGGTGTCTCAGGAAACGTGAACTACTCTTGCAAGCCGTACGTCTACGACTCGGACTCGGATTCGGATTCGGACAGCTATTCGCCGCCGAAGCCAGCCCTCTCGGCGCCCTTTTCGTCCGCCGTTCCTACCACTTCGACCTACTACGATGGTTACTACTCGAGCAGTAGTGATTCTGATGACGAGATTTACGTCCCTCCTCGTCCAACACCTCACCATGCGACGACCTACGGCCCAGGATCGACGGGCGAGCACCACAAGCCTCAGCACTCGTACTCGTACAGCGATGCTCCCGCCACAACACCCGTTCACTACAGCAGCGCCGCACCTTCCTCTTCCTCTTCTTTCGGACCGCCGAAGTACCAAGGAGGGCAGACTCACCATCAGCCGCGGGATGAAGACCGAGGTCGCTACTCGAACTGCACGGGCAAAAAGCGAGGACTCTACATCGCTATCAACTACCCGAAGGGTCCAGGACATCTTCTAGGGTGTCACAATGACGCCAATAGGATTTCTACTTTCATGCGAGGTGAGTTTTGCCTCGAGTTCAGCGAGAGCGGTGGCCGAGCTGAACTCACCTCCCTTTCGTCCTCTCGTCTCGCAGAGAAGCATCAGTTTCGCGACGTCAAGATACTCATGGACAAACCGGGACATATCCAACCTACACGCGCCAACATCGTGAGTGTCTTTTTCGACCTTCGTTCGCTCAAACTTCGAGCGAGCTCGGCGATGACTCGGAGTCGGCGCTGACCCGTGCTTGCTTCTCCCTTGCTGCAGCTCGACGCGATGCAATGGCTCGTTAAAGACGCCGAACCCAACGACTCCCTCTTCTTCCACTGTGAGCTCGCCCCTCTCTCGCTTTCGGCTTCAGAAGCTGACCCTTGCTTCGCGCCGAGCAGACTCGGGCCACGGCGGTCAAGTTGAGGATCGCAACGGCGACGAAGAGGACGGCTTCGACGAGAGTATCGTACCACTTGACTACAAGACCGCTGGACAGATCATCGACGACGATATGCATCACATTATGGTCGCTTCGCTCCCGGGAGGTTGTCGTTTGACGGCCATTTTCGACTCCGTGAGTGGTTTGAGCGCGGGTTTTGGAGCTTGCGCGTCTACGCCTGAGTTCTATCTACCATGCACTACTTCGCCCGTCTCCCCCTCACCCTCATACCCCCGCCGCCGTCGAACTCGCCGAGTCTCGGCTCCCTTTCGTCGAACTGACCTCCCGATGCTTCAACAGTGCCATTCTGGTTCTGCGCTCGATCTTGCATTCACTTATTCACGACAGGGAAAGCTCAAGAGCGCAGATATCTCGGAGGACGTCGCTATCGCCTCTTACAACGCTCATAACGCCTACCGTGCGCTCGGCTTTCTCTCGGCTCATCTCCTCGCGAGGCGCGTCGTTTGCAAGCTCACTTCTTGACATACTGTTTAACAGAGTTCGGCGATTGGACCCGGCTCGCCATCACCGCTGGTCGCAAGGCGCTTAGCAAGAACCCTTCGGCGGCGCTCAGGAAGACTCGACAGCTTCGAGTGAGCGACGCCGACGTGATCATGTGGAGTGGCTGCAAGGTCAGTTCTCCGAATACATTCTAGTAGAAGGAGGGAAGGCGAGACGAAGTCCGAGTCCCGTCACTTCGCCTCACAGGGAGGTAAACCGATCCACGATTCGGAGCTGACCTCGGCGCTGGCATTGCAGGACGAGCAAACGAGTGCCGACGCTTCCTTGGACATCGACGGAGAGCGCCAACATACGGGGGCGATGAGTCATGCTTTCATCAAAGCTTTGAGTGAGTCTGAACGCCCTTGCTCGACTAAACCCGAAGAGGCCGCTGAGCCTTTCGCTTCGGTAACCACGAGTAGCGGAATACCCCGAGGTCACCTATGTGCAGCTGTTGAATCTAGTGCGCGATATTCTGCAAGAAGGACAATTCAAGCAGCTTCCGGTGAGTTTGGGCGACACGAAGCTCGAAGCTCGGCGCCGAACTGACTTTCTCCTCCTTTCGCTCCACAGCAACTCTCTTGTGGTGAGCTTCGACCTGAAGCTGGAAATGGAACGTTTACTAACATCTACCTCTACAGCCCACGAACTCGATACAGACCTCATCGTCATCTTCTAGGACTTCGGCGGAGAAGGGGCCGCGGTGAGCGCCGAGGGAGAGAAAGCTCGGGCAAGAGGCGGTAGTAGGGTGCGTTGGCTGTGCGTAGAATCATCGAATCTCTGTGCTCTTCATTTGGGCTACCACTGTGAACCAGCGAGATGCAGCAGCGGGAGGCGAGCGCGAAGGACGATGCGAAGGGGTTGCTCGGCTACTTTCACTCAAACGAGTCGGAACAGCCTGCAGAAGCTCAAAAACATTCATCTACACGTGAACCTGCTCCGCTCACCTTTGAATAAGCTTGTACAGCCCGGGCAAGGGATGCGAGCCCGCCGACTTGGACTGGGACGACTTGGTCGCTTCGCCCAGGTGAGCCGGCTCCTGCTCCTCCCCTTCACCTCGTCTCTCCGTCATGCTCGCTTCCATCGCTCGCCAGCCTCTCCGCGCTGGTAAGCTGCACCCCTACAGCTATCCTGTAGGCCATCACTGACCTTACATTGAACCGACCTTCTCCGCCTGCTCCCCCCGGCCCTCGTTCTCCCGACCACGCAAACACCAGTCTCGCGCAGGGCGTTCAGCACCTCCAAGCCCAGCGCCAACCCTCTCGCGCTGTACGACCAGACGATCCCTAACCTCCGCATCACCGAGCACTCCAAGGTCATTTGCCAGGGCTTCACGTACGTCCTCCTCGTCCAGCTCTCGCTTTCCTCCAAGCTAACCTGTCTTTTTGCTGCAGTGGAAAGACTGTAGGGCTACACTAAAGCTACAGAAGAGAGCTACCAACTGACCTCAACACCCTACAGGCCACTTTCCACTGCCGTGAGGCTCTCGAGTTCGGAACCAAGCTCGTTGGTGGAGTGAGCCCCAAGAAGGCCGGCCAGGAGCACCTTGGTCTCCCCGTTTTCGGCTCCGTTCGTGAGGTGAGTAGTGCTACAGCTTCGATTCTCCGTGTTGAACCGAACGCTGACTCTGCAACGCGCTACAGGCCAACGACAAGACCAAGCCTGAGGCTACCGTCATCTACGTTCCCCCTCCCTTCGCCGCCGACGCCATCATTGAGGCCATCGAGGCCGAGATTCCTCTGATTATCTGCATCACCGAGGGTATCCCCCAGGCCGATGAGGTTAGGGTACGTCGGCGCAGCTTGGGATGAGAGCCGGAGGAGCAGCAGGCTGAACCGTCTCCCTTTCCTTCGCAGGTTGCCCAAGTCCTTCGCCGCCAGACCAAGTCGCGCCTCGTAGGACCCAACTGCCCCGGTATCATTGCCCCTGCCGTCGGTGGAGGATGCAAGATCGGCATCATGCCCGGAAACATCTTCTCCCCTGGATCTGCTGGTGTCGTCTCGCGTTCGGGAACCCTCACCTACGAGGCGTGAGTAGTGATTACCAGCTATGCTCAGAGCTGCTCGTGCTGACCCTGCTCTTCCTTTACAGCGTTGACCGTTCGTTCTCAACCTTCACGTGCGCTCGGCTTTCGCAAGGCTAACCCTTCTCCCCTTTGCTCGCTCGCAGAGACCACCAAGGTCGGACTCGGACAGTCGCTCTGCGTTGGAATCGGAGGAGATCCCTTCCCCGGAACCCAGCACATTGATGTCCTCAAGGTCTTCATGAAGGACCAGGCTACCAAGGGTGCGTCTTCGGAGGCGCCGCGGTCGACCATGCAGGCCTTTACTGACGATTTGAACTCTCGGTACAGGTATCGTGCTCATTGGAGAGATTGGAGGAACCATGGAGGAGGAGGCCGCCGACTACCTTGTCCACAACAACCCCGAGAACAAGCCCGTCGTCGCCTTCATCGCGTTCGTCCTTGCTTTCGAGCTACAGCTGGCGTCTTTACCCATCACTGACCTTCTCTACACGCTACAGTGGACGAACTGCTCCTCCCGGACGTCGCATGGGACACGCTGGAGCCATCATCTCGGGTGGAAAGGGTGGAGCCGAGGACAAGGTCAAGGCATTGGAGAAGGCTGGTGTCATCGTTACCGACAGCCCGGCGAAGCTCGGAGCGCTGTTGAAGGAGGTGAGCTGTTCTCCCAGGCGTGCTCTGCTGTAGCTCATTCGCTGACCCTTTCGCTCGTTTCGCAGGCCATGGTGAAGCAGAACCTCGTTTAAAGAGTGTATTTGAAGGAAGAAGAAGCACGCTGTTTTTCGATATCAAGGGGACCCTGCATCCTGTGCGAATGCATAGACGTCGTATCAAGTAGCAGCAGCGAGGCCCTAGACTTGAACCGGCGAGCCGCCCGACGGCTTTCTGACTTCGACGTTCGACTTCAAGCTTCTTCCTGCTCGTTCCGCTCCTCGCTACTTCGCTGCACGGTCGACTTCTGGCGGCTCTGTTACTCGTGCTCGACCCCTCGGCTGCAGGATAGCAGGTCTCATCGCTCTTTCTGAGGCCCTCATAAGGCTCCACCTCACCAAGCGCGTCGACTCGACTCGAGGATGGATCTCAGCGCGGCGGGGCTGAAGGGCGACGGCAAGGGAAACTACCGCATCGTCATCTGGGGCAACAGCGGTAGCGGGCGAGTGCTGGTCGATTCAGCCTTGGTCGTCCGCGTGAGCTTGCCGAACTGACTCGAAGCGTCCTCACAGCAAGAGCACCTTGGCGCGTCGATTGGCCTCGGCGTTGGATTGCAAGCACCTAGATATGGACAGCATGCTGTGGTTGGACGATTGGGTGAAAGTGGAGCAACCAGTGCTGGCTGAGAAGGTCGCTGAGGCTGCCCAGGCCGACGATTGGTGCAGCGATGGAGTCTACTTCTCCATCAAGGACAGCTTCTACCCTCGAGCTACTGACGTCATCTGTGAGTGAGATCCGATCTACGCCAGCCGTCAATCGCTGACTTTCGGCGCTTCACAGGGCTCGACTATCCCCTCTCCCTCGTTCTATACCGCCTCGTCAAGCGAACTTGGTGGCGATGGTGGAACCAGGAGACTTTATTCGGTACCAACTGCCGCGAGCGATGGCAGGAGACTCTGTTCTCCCGCAATTCAATCCTTTGGTGAGTGCGCCGAGCCGAATCTCGCTTTCCTGAGCTCTTGCTGCGACGTCTATAGCATTGAAAAGCTCACAGATACTCTTCTGACAGGTTCTGCATCTCTCGTCACGACAAGCTCAGGCGTGAGCTCCCTGCGGCGGTTGAGGTCGACTCGCTCCCCCTTCGGCGACGATTCGCCTGGCCTTCGCAGACCGAGAAATGGGTACGCCTGATTGAAGAAGCTCGCAAGGGGGTTTAGAGATTGTGTAGTCCCATTCAGTAGAGCCGCGGGCCAGTCAAAAAGCATACATGTACCATCATCGAGTCACTTGCTCAGCGACGTCGAGTCGGAGGAAAGGTTGGCCTCCTGCGCTTACCTCGTTTCTTCGTTTCTTCGCCGTTTCGATACCCAGAGCAGTTCAGGATGGAAGCTCTCAACGTGATGCTCGAGGCCATCAGAGCTGCACAGACTGCACCGTCCAGCAACGACCTCGAAGCAGCCCTCTCGCTAGCTCGAGCAGCGCAGACGTCTGCACGGCCTTCACCGCCCGCCAGCGACCTCGTACTCGACCTGGATCCTGCACCTTCGCTCTTGGACGCGCCACGAGCTCCCAGCCCACCTCCAGCACCTTCAGCACCAGCGTCAGCCCTCGACTGGCTTCACGCGTCGCTGCCAGCAGCCCTTGTCCAGCAAGCGCTCGACATCCTACAGAGCCCCTCGTCGGATGAAGACATCTCGGAAAGCCTCCTCGAGCTGTACGGCTTTGAGAAGATCGATTCTGTGGCCGAGGCAGTTCAGCGTCGAGCCGACATTGTCGCTGCTGCGTCTTCAGCTCTCTCCGAGCCTCAACCAGGACAACGACCACCGCCGAATCACCACCATCAACCACCACCTCATCTCAGCGCTCCACCGCCGCGTGATCGCACACCGCAAGCTCAAGTCCTTTTCCAGACGGCCGAAGAGCTCGCCGCCGCGAAGAAGGCCAAGAAGGCTCAGCAGCGGCTGCACCGAGGCAGGAACGGTCGAGGCGAGTTTGAAGATGATGCAGACTTGGATTTGGAGGAGTGGGAGAGGATCAGGCAGGAGAGTCTGGCGCAAGGACCTGGACCGCTCGTCTCGGGCAAGAGGGTAGGTCGGCTCGCTTTCGCTGTACGAGATGAAAGCTGACGCTGATCGCTACGATAGCCCGACTATGGTGAACCGGAACGCTACCCCAACGTCTACCTCTCCAGCGGAGCCAATGGAGGACAGGTCGCCCTCGGCGGTCAGAAGATGGCGATGCCCGTCGGAACGACTCGAGAGGATCGCGACGTGAGTTCCGCCTGCCCCTCGGTCGGCCTTGCAGGGACTGAAGAAGCCCTCCACAGTACTACGAGGAGATCACCATCCCGGCGCCCAAGCCCGTGCCGTTTCGCTTCAACGAGGAGCTCTTGCCCATCTCGCAGATGGATGCTTGGGGCAGACGGACGTTCCATGTGAGCTCGGTTACTCAAGATTGTCTTCTAGAACTGTTGCGCTAACCTCGCTCTGCTTCTACAGGCCTACAAAACACTAAATCGACTGCAGAGCATCGTCTTCCCCGTCGCTTACAACACCAACGAGAACATGCTCGTCTGTGCGCCAACAGGAGCAGTGAGTTGACTTTCGTAAGGCTTGAGAGGTCCTGTCAGATGCTGATCTACCTCTCCCAAGGGAAAAACGGACGTCGCGCTTCTCTCGATCCTTCGCTGCCTCAGCGGCCTCACCTCGACACCCCTCGTCGGCAACGAGAAGCCAACACTACCACCGCCAAGCACCTACAAGATCATCTACGTCGCTCCTCTCAAGGCTCTTGCCGCCGAGATTACCCTCAAGTTCGCCAAGCGCCTCAGCTGGGCCGGCGTCAAGTGTCGAGAGCTGACGGGAGACATGAAGCTCACCAAGAAGGAGGTGGACGAGACGGGAGTCATTGTGACGACGCCCGAGAAGTGGGACGTAGTGACGAGGAAGGGAGCTGGAGCCGGTGACGGAGATGTGGCCGACGTGAGTTGAAGAGGACGTGGGGGATGGGAGCGCCGAGCTAACCTTTTTCCACCACCGCTCGCAGAAAGTCAAGCTACTCATCATCGACGAGGTCCATCTTCTTCACGAAGATCGAGGAGCCGTCATCGAGAGCATCGTCGCCCGAACCCTTCGCCAAGTCGAATCGAGCCAGAGCCTCATCCGAATCGTCGGACTCTCAGCTACCCTTCCCAACTACGTCGACGTCGCCGACTTCCTTCGGTGAGCTCTACTCACTTTTTGATCTCCTATCAACCTTGTCTGACTTCCTCTTCTCTACAGAGTCAACCGCTATCAAGGCCTCTTCTACTTTGACGCTTCGTTCCGTCCTGTCCCTCTCGAGCAACACTTTGTCGGAGTTAAGGGCAAGGCTGGGAGTATCGCTAGTCGTACAGGGCTCGATAATGCTGCGTTTGACAAGGTGAGTCCCCTGCCTCGCCCTCGCTCTGCGCCGAAGCTGATTTGCCCTCCTGACCCAGGTCGCCGAGCTGCTCAAAGCTGGTCATCAAGTCATGGTCTTCGTTCACGCTCGTAAGGATACGGTCAAGACTGCTCAGACGTTCCGCGAGAAAGCGCAGGAGGAAGGCATCGTCGACTTGCTGGACCCACGGGAGCACGAGAACTGGGGCGGCTTCCAGCGCGACCTCAGTGCGAGTCGGAATAGGGAGATGAAGGAGCTAGCGGCTCTCGGATTCGGGTGAAATCTTCTTGATCTATTGCTGTAGACCCTTCGCTGACCCTCGCCCCGTCACAGAATCCACCACGCCGGCATGCTTCGTTCGGATCGCAACATTACCGAGCGCATGTTTGAGCAGAACGTCACCAAGGTGAGCTCATCGTCTCCACCCTGTCATTGTATCGCCCTCGCTAAGTCTCTCACACCTCCAGGTCCTCTGCTGTACCGCAACGCTCGCTTGGGGAGTCAACCTGCCCGCCTACGCCGTCGTCATCAAGGGAACTCAGATCTACGATGCTGGAAAAGGATCGTTTGTCGATTTGGGAATCTTGGACGTGCTACAGATCTTCGGTCGAGCTGGTGAGTCGCGCATGACGATGGGAGGCTCGGTTCGGCGCTGATTCTGCTTCATCGTGCAGGTCGACCTCAGTACGAGAGCCAAGGAGTCGGCTACATCTGCACTTCATACGACAAGTTGGATCATTACGGTGAGTAGAATCTTCCGTCTTCCTCTTGCGCGAAATCTGACTGTCGCTCTTCGGTCGTCTCCAGTCTCGGCCATCACTCAGCAGCATCCCATCGAATCAAAGTGAGTTCTCCCCTCAACTCTTCTTTTGAATTCTTCTCACCATTTTTCCTGTACAGATTCACCGAAGGCCTCGTCGACTCGCTGAACGCCGAAGTCGCCCTCGGCACCGTCACCAACATGGACGAGGGTGTCCGCTGGCTCGGCTACAGCTACCTCTTCGTTCGCATGCGCAAGAACCCTCTCGTATACGGTATGGTCATCGACGACGTCGTGCAGGATCCGCTACTCGGCAGCAAACGCATGGCCCTCATGAACAACTCGGTCAAGCGCCTTCTCGAGACTCAGATGATCAAGTACGACGCCGACCTCGGCACGCTCGTCTCCACCGACCTCGGACGCGTCGCTTCACGCTACTACATCCGCAACGCCAGTATCGAGGTCTTCAACAAGCTCTTCCGTCCCAGGATGAGCGAGGCCGACGTCCTCGCCCTCATCGCCGCTTCCACCGAGTTTGAGCAGATCTCAGTTCGCGAGAATGAGGTGGAGGAGCTCAAGAAGCTCATCGAGACGGTCGCGCCGTGCCAGGTCAAGGGCGGAACGGACACGAGTGCGGGCAAGGTCAACGTCCTCCTCCAGGCCTACATCTCGCGCGCCTACATCGACGACTTTGCCCTCGTCTCCGATACCGGCTACGTCGCGCAGAACGCTGGTAGGATCGTGAGAGCATTACTCGAGATTGCCATGTCCAAGCGATGGGCTCCCGTCACCCTCGTCCTCATGTCGATGAGCAAGGCCATCGAGAGTGGGTCGTCGCCGTCGTCTCTTCGTCCTCTCCACAGCTGACCCCCTTCTCTCACAGAGCGCATGTGGCCCTTCAACCACCCCCTCGGCCAGTTCGACCTCCCCGCCGACCTCATGTACAACATCGAGCGCTGGGCCGACGACGTGCCCATCTCGGAGATCGCCGCCATGTCGGATGCGGAGTTCGGTGCGCTCGTCCACCAGAACGAGCGCCTCGGAGAACGAGCATGTCGTGCAGCTCGTCAGCTGCCCGCCCTCGAGATCACCCACTCCCTCCAGCCCATCGCCCACGACCTCCTCCGCGTTCGGCTCGAGCTTCGACGGCAGTTCGAATGGTCGGAGAAGCATCATGGGACTACCGAAGCTTTCTGGGTATGGGTGGAGGATGCGGAGAACCTCGCTATCTTGCAGGTGGCTCGGTTGCTCGTTCGGCCGTCGACGACCGTGCTCTATCAAGAGTTCATCGTTCCCATCACCTCGGTGCCCGTCAAGCTACACGCTCGAGCCATCTCGGACCGCTGGATCGGCACCGACGACGCCTACCTCATCCCTCTCGACCAGCTCGTCATGCCTGCCCCTCCTCCGCCGCACCTTCCCCTCCTCGATCTTCCTCTCCTCTCCTCCAAGGACGCCTTCAGCAAGCACCCTTCGATCCAACAGGCCTACGCTACCGACACCCCCGCCTTCGACCCGGTACAGACTCAGGTCTTCCACACCGCCTTCCACACCGCCAACAACGCCCTCGTGTGCGCTCCCTCGGCGCAGAGTCGGGGCATCGTGCTCGAGTTGGCCATTTGGTGAGTTACTTCTCGATCTAGTAACACGCTTTTCAATAGCTGACCCTCTCTTACGACGTGCAGGCGCGCCTTCTCCGAAAACAAGGCGGCTAGGATCCTCTTCGTCACACCTCGCAAGGCTCTCGCTCGTCAAGTCTCCCTCCGCCTTCGCAACATCGTCTCCCGCGCGCTCACCATCCCCACCCTCCTCCTCTCGAGCACCAAGGACCTGGACGACATCCCTCAAAAGGGCCCCATCATCGTCGTCGGAGGCCCAACACCTCTCCTCCGCCGCCTGCTAGCCCAGCCGAACCTCTTCGGCTCCCTCGACCTCATCCTCGCCCATGACCTCCACGCTCTCGACCCAGCCTACGAGCTTCTCCTCTCTCGCCTTCGCTGGGCGCATCCCACCACTCGAGTCGTCGGCTCCAGCGCCTCCCTCTCGGATCCTTCAGCGCTCGCCTCGTGGCTCTCCGCCCCCGAGCATGCGACCTACGCATTCTCGCCCAGCACTCGCACCTCGGCTCTCACCACCACCTTCCAACCCTTCTCCACTCCTCATTCGGCCGCCCTCCTTCGCTCAATGGTTCGACCCGCATACGCCGCCATGCGCACCGCCAGCGGGTCAAGTCTCGTCTTCGTCCCCAGTCGAGCGCAGTGCAAGGCGACCGCCAAAGATCTCGTCACTCAGACCGCATCGGACTTGGACGAGTCCTTCGTCGATGGCTCGCTCGAGATGATTGAGACGTACGCGCAAGGACTCGAGGATCCCGACCTCGCCGAAGCGCTCACGCACGGTATCGCCGTCTTCCACGAGGGATTGAGGCCAGAGGAGCAGCGATTAGCACTCGAGCTGTTCCATACTGGAGCTGTGAGGGTTCTCATCGCCTCTCGCGAGGCCTGCTGGACCCTTCCCATCTCGGCGTCGCTCGTCATCGTCCTCTCCGCCCAATTCGCCGTCCTTCGTCCTTCCCCCTCCTCCTCTTCCATCACCTCGACACCCTCGAACGATAGGGAGATCCAATCCTACCCTCTCCCCGAGCTCATCCAAATGCAATCCCTCGCCATTCCTCCTCGATCCGACTCGAGCGCCGAGTTCCTCGTCCTCTGCCAGCAGGAGCAGGCCGAGCTCTACGGCCGATTCCTCAACCAGGGTCTCGCGGTCGAGTCGCACCTCGCTTTCGACCCGCTGTTGGAGCAAACGGTGTTCGGCGAGCTGTCGACCGCAGGAGGGAAGAGGGTCAAGACTCGTCAAGATATCGTCGATCTCCTCTCGTGGAGCTTCGCCTCCCGGCGTCTCGAGGACAACCCTTCCTACTACGCCTCTACCCTCACCTCCTCCGCCGATCCCTCCCCTCTCTCTCGCCTCGCCGACCGCCTTCTCATCACCCTCGAAGCGCGATGCCTTCTACTCTTCACTGGACCGACCGAGTTCGGCTTGTCGTTACTCGGACGATGGATTGGAGAGAAGGGGATCAAGGCGGAGGAGGTGCAGCGCATGCAGGAAGTTGAGTTGGCGACGCTGGTGGCGAAGAGCGCGCCAAAGGACGGAGGAGGGGCAGGAAAGTCGAACTCGGCGACGGAGAAGGGCAAGGACGATGCCGAGGATCCTCTCGCCTCCTTCCACTCTCGTCTTCCGCGAGCCGTGAGGGATAGCATCGGTTCGCAAGCCTCCCTCACGGACGACGAATGGCGTCGACGGATCCTTCTCGGCGCGTTCGCAGCGGGTCGGATTCCTCGCGGCAAAGGTCGATTGGAGGAGGAGCAAGTGACTCTCGTGAAGCGCTTAGTAGGGAGTGTCTAGAGATAGGTCTAGTGTAGTTGCAAGAACTCGTATTTCGAACTAACTACGAGCGTTCTTTGGGGAGCCGAGAGCGCGAGTTACTGAGCGCGAATGTAGGGCTTGAGAGCGAGAAGACGCTCCGAGGCGGCACGAAGGGTGTCCTCGTCTTTGCAGAAGGCGCTGTGGGGGTGGCGGAGAACGAGACGAGAAGGGGGGAGGGAACGACGGAGAGGGTCAGCGCTCGGTCGACGACATGGACCAGCAACGCGTTCAACAAGAGCTGCGAAACTCACATGCGAATGTACTTCTCGCCGAGGGACCAGTGAGCCTTGTTGTAGAAGTCGGTGACGGGGATGAGGACAACCTTGGCGCTGAGGCGGGTGAGAGCGAAGGGAAAGACGGGGGAAGAAGGGCGAGGGGAGGGTCAGCAAGGCCCATCAGCGAGGGAGTATAAAGAAGTGTGGCCCACGTTTGTGCGACAAACCAAGCAGCCTTCCAATCGGCAGCGCGCTGAGCAATCATGTCCGGCACCTCGAAATCCTCGGGAATCTCCAACCGCTCGGTGTTGATGAGAATGAAGTAGGCTCCGTCGGGAATGGTGCTGTAGAAAACGCACGTCAGCCTTACTCCCACCTACGCATCGCCTTCCGAGTCCCACTCGTCGGTAGCGAGGGAGAGAAACTCACTAAGGCAACCCCAATTGATCCAATCCCTCCCTCATAACCTTCAATCGACTCTCATACTCCTCTCGCTGCCTATCAAAGAATCCATTCTCCAACGCCTGGGTGATGCCACTGGCTACGGCCTCTTGAGCGGGCGAGTTGACGCAGAAGACGATGCGAGTGTGAGCGGCCATGAGGGGGGTGAGGAGGTTGGGAGGTCCGACGGCCCATCCTACTCGCCATCCGGTGGCGGCGAAGGATTTTCCCTGTTGGTGAGTGAGAAGGAGGAGGAGGGTGGGAGAGGAGCAAGAAGGGAGAGGTGAAAGGAGTGGAGAGAGGGTCAGGCGTTGAGAGGAAGGCCGCAAGAGGTGGACAAGGACGTACAGCTGATCCAACCGTGACGGTTCGCTTCCAGAAGTCATCGAGAGCGGCAATGCGAACGTGCTCCTCGCCGAAAGTGAGGCAGTCGTACTTCAGAAGCAGCGCCGAGGTCAGCTCGGGCAGCGCGAGGAGAGCGAAGGCGAAAGCTCACCACTTCGTCAGAGAGGATAAGAAGATCGTTCTCCTCTGCGACCTTTCCGATACCGCGCAGCTCCTCCTCGTCAAAGACCTGTCGAAGAAACGGAGGGGGGGGGGGGGGGGGTNNCAGCGCTGTCCTCCTGCTCGCTGCTCATCTCTCCCCTCAAACTGCGATACGGAGATGCACCCACCTTTCCGATAGGGTTGTGAGGGGTGTTGATCCAGATCATTTTGGTCTTGGGAGTGATGGCCTTCCTCAACTCGTCCAAATCGACCTTCCACTCCTTGGCCGAGACGTTGGAGGTGGAAGCGTTGGCAGGGGGACGGATGGGGACAAAAACGGGGGTGCCACCGTTAAAGGTGACTTGGGCGATGTATTGGTCGAAGACTGGTAATAGAGGCCAGGTCAGCAAGGGGAAGGGGAGGGGAGAGGACCGAAACGAACAGGGCTCGAAGAGAATGACCTCGTCGCCGGGCTGAAGGAAGGCGGTAGCGAAAGCGAACATCCCTTTAGTCCAAGACAGATCAACTTTTGATCATCTAACCTTCTCGCGGCCCTCCACCTACCCTCGTTGGCTCCAGCGGTGATCTGCACCTCGGTGTTGGCATCCAACTGTCGGCCGTTGGGCAGCTTGAACGATTCGGAAAGGTACTTGGAGACGGCTTGCCTCAGGTTGGCCCTGCCTCGAGGCAGCGAGTAGTGGTTGGCCATGACGTCCTGCAGCGCGGCGTTGTGAGCCTCGAGGACCCAGGGCTCGGGGCCGAAGGACATGAAGCCTGTGGGAAAGCAGGATTAAGTAGTTATACTTAAGAACATGCTCTGCAGCAAGCCCTAGCGTGCGGCACGGGTTACAGAGCTCGAGGAAGCTCATCGTCGAGCAACTCACCTTGGCCGAGGTTCAAAGCATCCTTAGGGACATGGCCAGCCAGGGGAGAGAAGGCCGACCAAACGTCAATCTTTCCAGGTGTAGTCTCGGACACGATCTTGTCTGAAATGGCCCATCCAAACTGATGTTGGCCGTTGGCTTGCTTGAGCGCAGAGGTGTTGGACATGAAGCGCGAGATTGGGAGGGAGATTCGACGAGGGGCGACTGTAGCAGTCGATAGCAGGTGAATTGATCGAGTAAGAATCTTGTACGAGAGGTGCCGAGACGAAGTTGTAGCAGAGCAGGGGCAGAGCAGCGAACGGTCAAGAGTCAACCCTTCGCCATCACGCCTTCGCCGCTGACTATCACTCGTCGTTCCCACCTCGGCTCGATTGCACTACAGCAGAACGCTTGAACACGCTATCGAGCTACAGGAATCAACTCTTGCTTTTCTAGCCGGCAGCTCTCATCTTGTCAGAGTCCCCTTGGCCTTTCGGGGCTCCTCCTTGAGCCGCACCCTTTCTCGGTCGACAGCTACTCATTGGCACTTTTCGGGGGCTCGAAGGAGCAGGAGAGGGTAGATGGTAGATACTCAACACGATTTCCATCCAGCCTCAACTCGATCGACCACAGAAGAGCAGGGCAGGGCTCGGCCGTTTTCCCGCCTACACCCTTCGCCTCTCGCGCCTCGACCAGCTGTCTACGCTTCAGAGGAGACTAAGAGTCTCTCGCGTTCACCTCTAGCACATCACAGCAGCCCCTGCATCTCGACACTCGGATCGCAGCTCTCCCTTCACCGAGTCAGAAATTCGGCCGAGGTTCGCAGCAACTTGCTGGAAGGATCTCGAGTGTTGTGGTGACTTGAAGGGGGGGAGAAGGGATGACTTGAGCGGAAGGGTATAAAAGCTTGTCGACTCGCTGGACCACTCTCTCCTTCCTACACCTCAGTTCACCCCTTCCTCCTCGACCCTCGGCGCAAGCATGCCCCCTCTTCCCCTTCCCTCGACCTTCACCTTCAAGCTCACCCTCCCCTCTCTCACTGACACCAATCAAACTACTCGACTCCTCACCCTTCCCTGCACCCCATCCCCCTCGTGGTCCTCCCTCGCTCTCACCATCCAATCCCGCTTCGCCCTCCCCTCCCCACCTTCGGCTCTCACCTTCACCGACGAAGACGACGACGAGATCACCCTTTCCTCTGACGCTGAGCTCGCTGAAATCTTTCTCCAAGCTGAGAGCGACGACGAGATCAAGCTCACTGTCGTTCGTGCGCAAGAGGAGGAGCCAGACCAGCCTGCCGCCGACGCCGAGTCCCTGCTCGACTCCCTCCGCTCTGCTCTCAAGCAGGATCGTTCCCTCGCTGGACCTATCCATCGCGTGTTAAGCAAGTATGCTCACTCGCACCGTCACCACCCCTACGCTTCTGGATTCAGTCGCGGAGGAGGTCGTGGCCGAGGAAAGCGTCAGCGCCGAGAGCAGGAGGTTGAGGAGCTCGTGCTCAGTGACAGCGAGAGTGAGAGCGAGACGAGTGACGAGAGTGTGACTGAAGTGCAGATTTCTGATGACTCCGACTCCGAGTCTGGGTCTGAGGTTGAGCAGCAGGAGCAGCCCCATCGACATCGCCATCGCCACCCCCGTTCTCCGTTCCCCTTCTCCAACGACGATCATCACCACCACCACCATCGCCGAGGCGACTCCCACCACACCAAAGAGCACTCTCGCCCTTCCTTCCGTCACCCCTCCAAGCACCACCGCTCTCCCTTCCCTCCTCACCCCTCCTTCGGCTTCGCCCCTCCTCAGTCTCGCCACACTCGCTTCCCTTCCTCCTCTGCCTTCGAATTTGACTTCCCTCCTCACGATGCGTTCAATCTTGAGATATCTCCCGAGCACGAGCATGGTTTCCGCAGAGCTGGACCAGGACGAGGCGGGTTCGGCGCTCGAGGTCGTGGTGAAGGGAGGGGAAGGGGAGGATTCGGGGGACGAGGTGGGTGGGTGAGGATGTGAGCGAGGCCATGAATCCTACTTAGCCTGTGCAACCAAATTAACGTTATCTGTACCCCATCGAGCCCTCGAAACGAGAGCATGAGAGCCTGCGAGCATTACGTACCTTCGCCGAAGCTAAACCGCTTCGCAGAGAACAGAGGCGCCTCCTTTGAAAGCTCGACCTCCCATGAAAACGTCCAATAAGAGTATCTCTAAGCGATTACAAGCACTACTGGCTGCTCTACTGGCTGCTCTACGCCGGATAGTCCCGCCTCAAGCACTTGGCAATCTCCTTCGCCGTCCCGAGCGGGTCCTCCTGCACCATGAGATGACCTGGAGAAGTCGTAGAGTGAGAAGTAGGAGAGAGAAGACGGGTATTAGTGCGTGAAGGAAGAAGGAGGTCAGCAAATGGTCGCCCCGGCGAGTCAGAAGAGGGAGGACCATTCACCTCCTCCCGCAAGCCTCGACACGGTAGCGTATGGCGCCTGCTCGGCAATATGTGCGATATGCTCCTCGCTCAGGATCGATTTGCCGATTTCCGAGTGGATAAAATGGACCGGAAGCTCGGAGGGGAGCTGGGAAAGCCGAGCGCAGGCGCGCCGAGAATCGACCGCCATGGGGTCGCTGAAGGGGAGCTGTAGGTTCGAAAGGTCAACAATGTCAAGATGGCTACTCTCGGTGAGTCTCAACTCACAGCCTCGTTCACTGGCTTCGTCTTGAGCGCCACTCCGCCTTCCACATCCTTCAACCCCGTCTCAAGATAGGCGTCCAACACCCTCTCATCCCACTGCCTAAAGAACGCCTTGCTCAAGAACGCCTTCTTAGCCTCTTCCCTCGTACCCCACTTCTCCCTCCTCGCAATCGCACCCCTCGCCAACATCGCCCAGCTCGTCTCCTCATCCTCCTTCGGCAGGACGGGGTCGCAGAGGATTACCGAGGAGAAGAGGGAAGGAACGCCGGTGGATGCGAAAGCCATGGCGGTGCCTCCTGCTGAGTGGCCGATGCCGACGATGAGACGGTCGCGGTGGAGGCGAGAGCTCGGTGAGGGAGCACCGGGCGAGGGTGGGGAGGTGTCGAGAGCGAGGAGAGAGGAAGAGCTTGGGATGTAGGGTAGCTCGGCAGAAGAAGAGGTAGAAGAAGACGGTGATGGTAGGTACGAGATGAGGAAGTTGAGGATGTCACGTCCAGCGTCGGCCCAAGTGTCTGTTCAAGCGAGCGCCGAGGGTCAGCCAGAGCCGTGGAGAGACCGATAAGGCAGCACTCACGAGTGTTCCCGAGCACCGCGTCGTTCACAAGACCCGAATCACCTTGGTTATAGGCGTCTAGCGACCAAATCTCGTCCACAGGCAGCGCTCGAGGTTCGGTCGAAGTCTCCAGCTCGTTGAGCAGCTCCGAGATGGTCGGTTCCCACGTTTCTGCAGCAGGGACAGGTTAGCAGTGATCCGATTGAGCTGCTAAACTCGCACTCGCCCTTATGAAACCCGTTGGCATGCGCAAAGACGAGCGTTAACCCTCTCCCCTCTCCCTTCCGCCAGCTCTGAGGCTTGTAGCGGTTCACGACCGTATAAAGCTGCTGCTGCTCGTCGAACTGCTTTTGACTATTGAGATCTACCTCCTCCCAGCTCGCTTCAGCCTGCTCTTCGTACACCTTGACAATCGCGGCGGACGCATCATCGCGTTCGCCCGTCGGCTTCTTAGTCGCCGCAGCTGGTAGTTTTGTGCTGTTGCGAGGAGTGCGAGGGAAAGCTGCTGGGATGGTGAAGGTGTCGAGCTGCCATTTGGGGTGGTGAGAGCCGAAGGGAGAGGGAGAAGAGGTGCGGGGAGGGAGCGGAGGGAGTTGGCGACTTCGGGGCTTGGGAGGGAGGAGGGGGACCAGTGGGCCAGTCTTGAGACGTGCTGTACGCTCTACTGAGAGGATCTTCTCCCGTAGCGCTGCTGTCGACATGATGGCGAGGTGATTGTGAGGAAGTCAAGCCGCTTCTCGCGGGGATCTCTTCGCCTTCGCCCGGGCTGGAGGTTGTGGAGCTGAACAGCAAGCGCGGATAGCGTTGAAGCTCACCTGCCGAGCAGATGAATCATGCCGAGATGGCACTCTCCATTTCACGCGGTTTGCCTGGCTGCAGCTCATCGCCGATGCTGGCTCGAGCACTTCACTCGATGGTCTCTCGCGCCGAGAAAAGGACGGGGGTATCCAATACTGCATTGAAGATAAACGACGTAAAAAGAAGACGTAAGAGGGAAGGTCATGATGCGAAAGGCGAGTGGAATCTAGTGCGGTGGACGAGTGGCAGAGGGAAGGGAGGGCCGGCGAATGGGGTATGCAAGAGGCGAGCGAAAGTGCGAGCGGATCGAAGGAGGGATTAAACGGTAAGATCAAAGGTTTCGGTGTCGAGGTTGAACGAGGTGGAATCGACACCGTAGCCCGTGTTGAAGAATTGGTCAAAGTCGAACGAGCCGTTGTCGGGGACGGCGGAACCCGAGCCCATGGAGGAGTTGAAGAGGGCGTCGACCTGTAGCATAAGGATCGTCAGCACCAGCGTCGACTCCAAGTACATCATCTCAGAACTCACCTGCTCTTGCGACATGACGCCCGAACCGCCGACGTCTCCGCCGAAGCCTGATCCGCCGACGCTCAAATCTCCATTGGGCATGGATAGGAGGATGGGATCATGCGAATCGAGGGCGGTAGGATCGAACATGGCCGCTGGGCTCTGAGTGAAGGAGTCGGGCAGGCCCGAAGGTAGGGGGTTGCTCTCGGCGAGGGGGACGGGGTTGGTCGAGGGTGAGGGTGTAGGTGCAGGAGCGGGGGATGCGGCTGAGTTAGAGCGCTCGCGAGTAGAGACCGCGCGCTGCGAGGAAGGAGAGGAAAATCAGCTTCAAACGCTCGTAATAAGAGCAGCGAGAGGACTCGAGCTCACCTTCTTCGTCTCCCTCATGTCCTTCGACTCGCGCTTCCTCTTGCTCGCCGAAGCTGCTCCAGGCGAAAGGGCGTTCTGCTTCCCAGGCGTAGGCGGTTGAAGTCCCGGCGAAGCAAAGTCGGCTCCTCCAGGCGTCGCCGCCTGAGGTGTACCAGCCGCCGAGCTCGGCCCTCCGCCGTTCAAAGTCGCCTGCGACTGAGAGCGGTTCACCATCGGCCGTCCGTTCGTGCCGTTGGCGTTGGGCGGCGGGGGAGCCATGCTTCCATCCTGCTGAGCCTGCCTAGTCGCCTGCTGCTGCTGTTGCTGCTCCATCACGACCGAAGCGGCGTCCATTTGCTGGGGCGTAGGCGCGCTCGAAGGCGGACGAGAGGTCGAGTGAGGAGTTTGACCGTTGGAGTAGGCTTGCTGAGCGTAAGCGGGCGAGCCGGCGTTGGGAGATTGGCCGTAGGCGTTGTTGGAGCTCATGCGAGCGTGCTGCTCGCGGACGGGGTCGCCGAGAGCGTAGGAGAGGGCTTGAGCTTGACTGATGCCGTTGGGGGGTCCTTGACGGAAGTTGCCGTAGGCGTCGACCTGTTGCGACGGGCTGCTGTAGGCGACCTGTAGAAATGAAAGAAAATCAGCGATCGAAGCGGAGGACGAAGACGGCTCAAAGACTCACCCCATTCTGATACGGCGAGCCAGCGTTCGATTGAGGCTGCTGCTGCTGCATCTCGGGACCTGCGAAAGTAGAGCGCGATCAGCGTAGGTTCGGCGCGCGAGAAGCGGAGGAGCGATTCGACTCACCTCCGTTGACCATCTGGAACCGCTTCGCCGGCGAAGGAGGGTAGCCTTCCTGGTTAAAAGGACTACCTTGATTCGAGGGCGGACGGCTCTGCAAGGGTTGTTGACCCTGCTGATGAGGGCCGGGAGTCCTCCTCGAGTTGGCCATCTGCGCTGCCTGAGCGTGAGCCATCGCCGCGGCCGCCTGCGCCTGCTGCTGCTGTTGCTGCATCTTGACGCCGAGTTGAGCTTGTGCGGCAGCTTGCTGCTGACGGTGAACTTGCTCTTGCTGCGAAGCGTACTGGCGTTGGCGCTGGAGGGCTTGGTCGTGCACGGCTTGGGCTTGAGGACCTTGGTTACCAGGAGGAAGGTTTTGGAGAGGAGTGGGCCTGTGAAGCGAACGGAGAGTTAGCGAGGAAAGCTGGCAGGAAGGAAGGGCGGATTGCGCTCACGACATGGCGCCGCGACGAGCGAGAACGGCTTGACGACCAGCAGCGGAGGCGGTACCTATAGAGCAAGCGATTGATTAGCGAGCTCTTCACTTAAAACGTCGAGCGAGGAAACGTACCGTTCGCCCTCATCGCCTGAGCTTGCTGAGCCGCCGCATGAGCAGCTTCCTGAGCCCTCAGTACTTGAGACTGCTGCGTTGCTTGACGATAAGGCGGACCTTGAGGTGGTGGAGGTCCTCCTTGACCCGGCGCCATGCGTTGCTGAGGTGGTGGAGGGCCATATCCTGGCTCGCCGGGACCGCGATACGGCGGAGCCACTCCTCGTGGTGGTGATGGCGGCTGGCCTGGTCGAACAGCGCGTTGGTAAATCTGTACGTAGACGAAAGGGTCAGTAGGGGAAGAGCGAGCGCAAAACACGGCATTCGAGCGCACCTGCGTAGCGCCGAGATTCCGTCTCAGCCCCAAGTCGACCGCCTGTTGCGATGCTTCGACGAAGGAGCGCGCCGAGATGGTTCCTCCCTTGCCAGCTTTGGCGCGGAAGACATCCCAGAAGACGTTCCACCATCTGCGCGGGGGAGAGAACAAAGGTCAGCAGGCGCGCTTGGCCCGAGGTGATCGGCTCGCGAAAAGAAGGAGAACGGGAGGTGACCAGCACCGAGTGGAGGGCCGTCAAGAGCAAGAAACTCACTCGTAGAGGAATCCTTGAGGCGTCTCGATCTGCACGGCGGCGTTGGGTAACGAGCGAGGGTCGAACATGGGCGAATCGAGCTCCCCTGCTCCTGCAGCACCACCGCCGTTCGAGTTGAAGCCAAAGTGGGTCATCGACGAGTTGGTAGAGGTAGTCGACTCTCCTCCGTTGCCCGCTCCCGCCGAGAGAGGTCCATCTCGAGGCGAATCGTCCGTCTTGCTCGGCCCGTTCGGCGAAGAGAGATCCAAGTCGCCCTCGGCTCCTCCTCGCCGACTGGGAGCCGCACCCGAGCCGTCCTCCTCCTGAGGTTGAGCACGACCTTTGCCTTTACCGCTAGCAGTGCTAGCAGGGTGCACTTGGCCGGGCTGGAGTGGCTGGATCGGGGTATCAGGCACATCGCGAAGGAAAGCGTGAGCAGCGCGGTGGTAGCCATTCTTCTGGAGGTAGTCGAGGATGTAGGAGCTGTAATCGAGCAAGACAAGGTCAATTGGAGAGCTCCCCGCGCGAATTCGAAACGGACGGCGGACGTACTGGAAGAGCACACGATGATCTGGCTCGGGAGGTAGCGTCGCGGCGTGTTGAAGGTGGACTTGCTGCTGGTGTTGAGGATGCCCAGGAGGTGGTGCAGGCTGGCCGTGTATCCGTGCATCGTACTCGTAACCCTCCTCCTCCCTCCTCATCTGCTGCTGCCGACCGCGCTCGATCCCTCCTCCCTGCGCCGGCGGTGGGCGAGATGGCTCTGCGCCTCCGCCTGGGATTAGGACCCTGCCCTCGCGGTCGAGGATCATGCCATTGTCGACATACTCGTACTGAGGTTGCTGCTGCTGATAAGGGAGGTGACTGGTCGACGGCTGGGCTGGATGCGAGTATTGGCGTTGGTGGGGAGGGGGCGCCGAGGACGGCGAGGGTTGATGTTGGAGGAAGCGTTGCTGTTGCGGTGCAGGCGCTTGACGTGGGAGAGATCCTGGTGGCAAGGACTGGCTGATGGCTTGCTCGACCGAGTTGTAGCCTTGCTGAATCGCTTGAGTTGGCGCGAACTCTCCTCTAGGGGTAGCGTGCTGAGCGCCAGGCGGGGGAGGAGGGTGCGAGGCGTAGGTGTACTGAGGGTGCTGTTGGTGTACAGGCGGTCCTTGCCGTTGCTGCTGTTGAACGTGCTGACCTGGCGGATAAGCCTGCACAAGCTGCTGGCGCTGAGGGGTTGGAGGGCCGCCTTGCTGGCCAGGGTGGAGCTGAGGGTGTTCCAAGGGGAGCTGATGGGCTACAGCGCCGCCCCTATTGAACATGCTCCCGTTTCTACGCCTTAGTTGGAGCCTTTGAGAGCCTGTAGGAGATTATCGGGCGCTAGAAAGAGGCGGACGAAGAGATGAGACGAGACGAGGACGCGAGAGATGGCTTGAGGAGCGCGCGAAGGGGGGTGTGTTGCTCCTGGGGGTGATAGGTAAATCGCTGTAGTGGAGTAGTAGGGTTGACTAGCTAGCTGCAATAGCTGCTATTGAAGCCAAAGGAAGGGCGCTGGCGAGCTCAAAACGAGCAGGGAAGTTAGAGGAGATCTGGGCGCAGCTCTCAGCTCGAGGCGACTCGTCCAACTTGCCCCTTTCCCGCCGAGTGCTCCGCTGCTTCGGTTCACAAAGGTCTATTAGACTACAGATCTCAATCTCGCTCTACCCTGCACTACACCCTTCCCGTCCCCTTCCTTGCACACACTCCCATCTCCCTCTGTTCGGAACTACGGTCGCTCGACTTCGCTCGCGGGAGCAGAAGAGGGCTCCCACTTTGCCCGTCTCGTCCTTCACCGACTGGCTCCATTTCACCTGCAAGATAACGTTTGACCATCTCTCGAGTACTTTCGCCTTCTTTACCCTGCTACACCCTGCTCCTCCTCTTCCCTTCGCACGTTCGGGTCAGACTTGATCGTCTCGGCCCCGGTTCTCCCTTTCATTTGCAGCACCGAAACCTTCTGCTCCAACTCGGGATATCGCACGGGGAACGGTGGAAGGTAGTCGACTACAACAAGCGCTGTTGCAAGGCAAGAGAAGGAGGACTTCGGTCGTCGCTCGCCTCGACGTTGCCTCACAAAGGGGGGACTCGGCCCTGGAACTGGGGAAGTAATTGGCTGAGACGGAGAGAATCGAACGACAAGGGCGTGAGGTCGTCTGTACGGTTCAAAACGGCTCAGAAAGCGAAGAGCCTGGGAGGATGTAAAAGAAGAGACGAGAAAGCGGGGATCGCCGAGCAGGAGGCGGCCGCCGGCAAGGCCGAGCATCTTGCGCGAAGGAGCGTAAAGAGCGTGCTTGCTGCTCAATACAAGTTGATTTTGTGCTTTGAGAGTTCAAGGAATAAGAACAAGCTCAGGCGTCTCCTTTTCCACCCCTGTGGGCCAAGAAGCTAACCTCGGCGCTGCGTGCGAACTCTCGGCTCAGGCTTGAGCTTCCTTTGCGACTGATATCGTTCTTAAAGGCTTGCTGTACACGGTGAGTTGTTTCAAAGGGTGCTCCTTCCCCCGCGACGGGGAACATCACAGCATTCGTTGGTAGCTGCGCCGTTCTGATTCTCGGCAATGATTTGGCGCTGCTCCCACGCCGCCAACTCGACCTTTTCTCTCTCGTTCCCTCCGTACTTTGAGAAAGAAGAAATGTAGCGTCTGACCCTAAATACTTTGCAGTGAGTTTGCCACCAGCGCCAGACCTTTTCGCGGCAAGCGCCCAAACCGTTGTGCGAAAGATCGCCTTCTCCTTCTCTTGATCGTAGGGTGGGAGAGTCTTCTAGAAGCTCCCGGAGCTGTCGTCCGACATCTATGCATTTTCTCTTGTTTGCGAAAGGCGGACCGGGAAGAAAGATGACGAGTGAGGGCCTGGAAATCGGGTTCGGCGTTGGCTCGGGGGAGGAGGGGAAGGCGCTCAAGGTGTGCGAGCTCAAGTCGGAGTACAACTGCAGCTTGTCCAACGTTCTTCCATTACGGAATTTCCTCTGCCGTCTTCTCGCTTCCTACCTTCGCCTGGCGCTCGCTCAGGTTCCGAGTTTCTGAGTCTCCGTTGCCGGCCTGGCGCTCGGCGCACCTTGTCTGCATCCCCTTCGCTGCTCTCGAACAACTGGAACAGATCAAAGTGAAGAGAGATCCCCGCTTTCACAGACTTGAAGATGTAAGTCGACCGAAAGGAGAGGGGGAGGAGGGAAGAAGCAGCGAGCGAGCCGAAAGCGAAATGGGAGCAAAAGGGAGCGAGCAAGGGACTCTCAGTAGTGGGAACAGGTCGGGAAGGTAGCTTTACAGCTCGAAATCACTCTACTACTGGACCCTCTTGACCACTGTAAGCTGTCGGCAAGGAGACGGCGAAGCGAGGAGGTCCGAGCTTTTCGAGCTCTCCAAATCGAGCACGCTTCCCGCTCTCGCTTCTTTCTCTCTTGCCACATCCTCCTGGAGTGGTCGTTGCGTGAGCGTGAAGTACCCTCGCGTGGTGCTCTCGCTCGTGTGAGTACAGGCTCTACTGAAAGGGCTCTGTCACTGGATCAAGGCCCGACTCTCCCTCGAGTGTAGTGCTCGTCGACCTCCAACTTCTTTCAGCGAAGGATCGCAGAGCAGTGCTCTTCCCTCCGGGGGCTGTGGGAGTAATCTCACTCACGATCCTGGGACGACCGCTTTAAGCCTCCCAACAGCTCGATGCTGCTCTCTGAGCGCTCGGCTGACATAGAGCGCCCGAGGAGCTCGCTGCCTTTGCTCCTCCTTAGCGATGGGAAGACCGCTATAGACTTCCCGCCGACCCCGATCCATCTCTTGAGATGATGGAGACCTACAGGGTTTGCTCTCGAGCAGCCTTTCGCAACCGAGGAGCCGCGAGCAAGTGCTCCTCATCAAGCGTCGACGGGAGGCGCGCTAAGTCCTCCCTTTTTTGCCGCTTTCCGGCTGCTTCTCCTTCTCGGCGCTCTCTCGAGATATCAAAATTTTCAAGAGGTGAGTCTTGCTGCTCTTGCTGCTCGCTTGGTGGGGTACAGGAGGCGGGAGCGAGCGAGCGAGGAGGCGAGGGAGGGGAGGGCAGCAGCAGGGGAGTGGTAGCCCAGCAGGGGAGAGAATGAGGGCTGCACCCCTGCAGCATGGAGTGACATAACACCTTAGAGCCTCAAGCTCACCCCTCCCTCGCTCCCCCTACAGCTTCATCTCGCAAGGGCTCGCTCTTCGACTCGGCGTTCCCACCAAGGCGAGTCCTTTCTCTCTGCCCGTCTCCCTCCCCCGCGCACCCGGAAACGTCGGAACTTTCAAGTACAACCTTCTGTCGGGACGAGTTTCTAGAGCTGTGGGGTTTGGGAAGGCGAGGGTTGAGGTTTACTCCGCCGAGCCACTAGCGAGTGTCCGAATTGACGCTTCGCACGGGGAGGCGGGCAGGCTGATGACTCTTGAGAGTCCCCGACCACACCATTATAGCCTGTTGTTGCGTTGGGTCGCGCGTACACTTTGGCTGAGGGTGCAGAAGGGGAGGGAGGACGGCGGGCTCTTTCTCCTTTCGCCGAGTAGAGCGAGCTGACCCTTCCTTGCCGTGTCCTGTTCCTCTTCAACATCAGCTCTTGGTCTGCAAGCCCCTCAGTAGAGTATTCAAGCGTCAGGGAGAAGTTGTCTCGCTCGAGTCGACTTCTCGGAGGAGGCGAAGGGCAAGGCTGCGACGCGGTGGAGGAAATGAGGACTACAGGAGGGGGAGATGACGCTCGCAGAAGTGCAAGGAGGAGATTTAGGTCTGTGTAATGTACGCTCATCGGGCTGCACAAGTTTGGGGAGAAGCGACGCCGAGAGCACTTTGGTGCAAGACCTCGGTGCTCGCCGCTCGCTCCCTCGCTTCACGTCTACCACTCGCTCGCCATTCGCGTGCTCTCCATCTACTGCTCCTTGTCGCTTTCCCGTTCTCGTCTCGCAGGCTTTTCCGAGCTCACTCTCGCTTCTCGGGCGGCGGCGACGGCAAGATGGAAGAACGAGACCGAGGTCCTGAGATTGCTTTGGACTGCACAAACGCGAGGGGGGTAATTATATCTAAGCGAACGGAAGAAGGCAAAAGGGGTAGGCTGCTAAGCGATGGGTGGGAGTATTGAGCTTGAGGGGGGGAATAGGACGATGAGAAAGCGGGAGCAAGAGAAAGCGAGACGAGACGAGCGAAGAGCGGAAACGATAGCAAGGAAGGGTGAGGGGGACGGGGGGTATGTATGGGTACAGAGAGAGAACAATCATGGGGAAGAACATTGTGCACGACGGGGGGTCGTAATCCAACTCGGCTGGGCGCACCTCGCCTCCTCCTCCGCCGAGCTCCAAAGCTCCGAAGCCGGCCAACTACGCCCTTACTCCCCATCCTCCGCCCCACTGGGCCTCTCCAGCGCCTCCACTAGCGACCCTCTCCATCTCGTGCTGACCAGCTCCAGCTCCATAGTAGCCTCGCGGGGTACGATCATCTCCGGCCGCCGAAGGGAAGAACTCGGCTCCCTGAACCTGCTGCTGCTGATGAGGAGGTAGCGCTCGGTGATGCTGTTGGGGAAGGTTCCTCGGGGGCAATGGCGAGTGACTAGCCGAGTGAGGTTGCTGATGCGAGTGGAGAGCGAGGTTGGCGAACGAGTCTTCGAGTCCCGGTGCGCCGCCGTTGGGAGGAGGGAGAGTCGTGTAGCCCTCGTAGCCGCCGTTGCTGTACCTCGGGGCAAAGGTAGGACGACCTTGCGGGAGGGGAACGCCTCCTTCAGCGAAGTCGACGCGCTCGTAAGGCGAAGTAGGGCCGTGGACGAGGTAGGATTCTGGTCGGATGGAGGTGTAAGGGGAGTAGGGTTGCTGCTGGTGTTGAAGAGCGTGCTGCTGCTGCTGCTGTTGTTGTTGCTGTTGCTGTTGCATCTGAAGCTGGTTGAGAGCGAACGAGGATCCAGCACCGGCGGAAGGAGGCGGCGAGAGGGGAAGGGGGAGGAGGGCGGATCCAGCCGAGGAGAAGGCCGAGAAGGAGGAAGGGGAGACTCGGGAGTAGGGACCAGCGCCGTTGGGCTGCTGTTGCTGCTGCTGTTGCTGCTCGGCGAACGAAGTGGCGCTCGAGCCTGATCCTCGGGCGAAGAAGTCGGAACCGGCGCCTGCGCTGGTCGACGAAGCGGGAGGGGAACGACCGCCGACGAGATCGAGGACCTCTGCCTCGGTCAGACCTGCTGCCGAAGCAACGGCGCCGAGATCCATCCTTCCCACGCCGAGGGATTCGAAGCGAGAGGTGGTGCCCGGAGGTCCTCCTTGAGGAGCGGGAGTCGTAGCCTGACTGTTGGGCGCCGTGGTCGTAGGAGTCGCCTGCTGTTGCTGTTGAGGTGCTCCCGGCGCTCCTCCCTGCACTCCGGCGGCCGTCGCGATCTGCTTGACCGTAGCGGCATCCTGACCCTGCACCATCCTCCACACGCTCTCAAAGGGTACTCCCAACGCCGCTGCGAGCTTCCTAACATGCTCGACCTGCTTGTCGCCCTGCGAGCGACCCCACGAGAGTCGAATGCGAGATTTGCCGTGGATGGGGAAGTCGTTCATCTTGGCGATGGCGAGCTCGGCGTCGGCGCGACGGACGAATTGGACGAAACCGCAGCCTTTGCCCGTAGGGATCTTGCAGTAGGTAATCTCGCCAAAGTGGTGGAAGAAGGACTGTTGGCCAAGAGAAGATCAGCAAAAAGCTCCTCGACGCGCTCCGAACCCAAAAGACTCACCTTGAGCGTCTCCTCGCTAATGCACGCAGGTAGACCTCCAACGAAGACGGTAGTGTTGTTGGGATCGTTCGAGTGATTTCCTCCTCCTCCACCACCACCACCTCCACCGCCACTCGAAGCTCCTCCGAATCCAGGACTGAGAGGACCTCGCGGCGAGATGGGACTAGCGGTTCCGTAGCTCCCACCGGTAGGGGAAAGGGGACCATTCGGAGCGTAAGGGACAGGGAAGGTGGGGGAAAGGAAGTCGGGATAACCGGGGATGGGGTTGGAGCCATCCTGCGAAGGCTGCTGGTGGAGGGCATGAAGCGAGTGCGGGTGATGCTGTTGCTGATGTTGTTGTTGTTGCTGCTGCTGATGCGGTTGCTGATGTTGCTGTTGGTGGTATCCCGAGTAGGGCGTCTGAATCGACAGACCCTGCGCTCCTCCTCCTCCTCCGTTCGACGCCTCGCTGCTCCTCGTCCTCGTCCTATCCCGATCGGCACCGCTAATCGAGTTGCCCGGTCCACTCGCCTCGCTAATCCTAAGCGTACGACCATGGAGCGAGAGACCGCTACCGGCGTTCTGACCGAGAGCGAGAGCGCGATGCATGTCGTCCTCCGAGGCGAAGCGAACGAAACCGTAGCCGCGAGAGAGACCGGTCGAGGGATCGCACATGACTTTGGCGGATTTGGTCGAAGGGAAGATCGGGGTGAAAAGGGACTGTAGTGGGACGAACAAACGAAAGGTCAGCTCTTTCTTTCTCCCTGAGGCGCCGAAAGCTGGAACGAAGAAACTCACCACCAGCTCTGCCTCTCCGACCTCGCGTCCAAGATCTCCTACAAACACCGAGTACTCTCCCTCCCACCTGGGTTGCAAGCCAGGCAATCCCGTCCCCCAGTTAAGCTTGAAGGTCCTGCCCGACCTCGGCATGAGAGTTGGCGGCGAGGCGTTGAAGCGAGCGAGGACTTGAGCGGCGTGAGCGGCGGTAGGGAAGGTGAGGAAGCAGTAGCCGGAAGATGGGCTGTTTCGGGTGGTGTAGTGTATATGAAGGGAGGAGAGGGAGGGAAGAGAAGGGAGAGGTTAGACGACGGGCTTGAAGGCGACGGGAAGCGAATCAACACCACTCACCTAGCTCCACGAATCATCTTGATATTGGTAACTCCCTCCCAACCCATCCTAGCGCAACACTCCCTCACATAAGCTTCATCCATCCAAACGTCGAGGTCTCCCAAATGCAGGCTAGCGCTGGTAGCTCGAGCGACAGCAGCAATAGCGGCTGCTCCTCCATCAACGGTAGTAGTAGGAGTAGTGTTGGAGGTGACACCATCTTGACTGAAGCCGGGAGGAGGTGAAGTTGGCGAAAGAAGTGGGGGAGCAGGAAGGGGAAGGGAAGGAGTTGGGGCGGTGGAGAGGGAAGCGGCAGGAGTGGAAGAGGTGGTCGTAGTAGTAGTAGTAGACGAAGGAGGGAAGAAGGATGAAGTCGTAGCTGGCGAGTTGAGAGGAGGGGAAGCGAACGCTTCCCTAGCGTTGGCGGCGGCGATAGTGTTGGCCAACCTCGTCTGAGCGCTCGTCTCCAAACTCCTACGCTCGTGTTCCCTAAAGAGAGCAGCCCGCTCCTGCTGCTCCTGTTGAGCTGCAGCGGCCGACTCTGCGCTCCCACTCGATGCGTCTCCGCCCGAAGTGTTGCTCTGCTCCCTACTCCGCTGACCGACGGTGGTGCCAAATCCACTACCGAATCCTGTACTCAAGAGCAAACCATCGCTGGCAGCCCTCATGGTCCTCTGCGTAGTAGGAGCCGTGCTCCAAATGCCCTCATCGCCGCCCGCGAGGACAGAGGTCGCGGGATACGAGACGCGACGAGCGCGATCTGTACCGAAGGGGTCCAAGTTCATGCGTGAGGTGGTAGCGAAGGAGGAACCTCGGGCGGGAGGAGGGGGACGAGTAGCCGAGGAGAAGGAGTTGGAGGTGAGAGTGTCTTGGTCGAGGGCGGGAGAATAGAGGGGAGTAGGAGGGCCATCCGTGTCGATTGAATGGTTGATATTGGCGAATTGATCTGGTACAGGATCTTCTTCGGCCACTGGTTGGGCCTCGGCGATGGGAGGGGAAGGGGGCGAAGAGGATGAAGTCGAGGGTCCTTCGTCTGTTAGAGGCGAGTGAAGGGGAGAGCCTCCGCTTGCCGCTCCTCCTGGTGAGAAGTGTAGGGTTTGGGACGAGGCAGACGAGGTAGATTGATGCGATGACATGGTAGTATCCCTAAGCTCGAGTGCTGTAGCTCTTGAGAAGGCTTGATTGACGCGTCGGGGGGGTTGTCGAGTCCGAGAAGGCGCGCCTTGAGTCCAAGTGAGTTGGGTCGTTGGAGAGGGGAGATGTAGGGTAGTAGGGGTAGGCGGGTTAGAGGGTGTTACACTAGATGTAGGACGATAGACGGGGGGGGGGGTTGCTCTGGTGGGTTGCTGCAAGGAGAGGCGAGTTGTTTCGAGTGTTTGAGAGAGATGTGACAGAGGAATGCTCGACGAGTAGTAGTCCAGAGAGTCGGTTTCTCTCTGAGGGCTGTTAAGCTACAGGATTTGGAATCCCCAAGACGAGAGAGCGAAGCCCACCACACGAAGGCGAGAAACGAGACGAGAGATGCGAAGGGGGACCAAGGGGGAGAGGGAATCAAGAGCGACTAGCGAGTGTAAGCAACCGCAACGGCGAGCTCCAAACTCGCGACCCTCCCGGCCAATGTCTCACCCCATCATTAGGGTTCAACCGTTCCATCCTACAGTACTGCTACTTTCTGTAGTCCATCATATCTCTCGCCTGCTCCCTCCTCCTCCATCTTTTTATCACCCCACAACCTCCTCTCATCGTTAGAGTGCACGCTCCTCTCCTCTCCCCCACCTTCTCCGAACTCGCTCCTAACGTGTGACCAACTCATCCTCGACTCCCTACAGGCATCAGATGAGGACCAACACCTCTGCAGTACGATAGTAGACAAATAGCAAACCGTCCCATGGCAATGCAGCTCGTCTCTCGTCGACTCCTACTCCCCCACCGGCACCCGCCTTCGCCGAAAGGATCGTCGCGCGCTCCCTCTCCAACCTCTCTTTTACATCGCCCAATCGTCCGTACCCGCCGCGAGTCGGTAGATGGTATGCTCGACCTGTAATCAAGTATACCAGGTCTTCAGCAAGTCGAACCGAGCTGACGGAGGATCCAGCGCACCTCGTTGCGAAGTTCGGCGCAAAAGAGGTCGAGAGGAAGGTCCGAGTCGTCGACGCCAAAGGGCTGTAATGAGGGTGGTGAGAGTTAAGTACGAGGGTATCTCATCTCTTCGCGCCAATAGAAGGCAGCGACCCACCTGCTCAATCTCACTCGCAATCCCCTGCACGCGCGAAAGAAGGCCGAATCGTCAGCTCTTCCTCACTCTCCAGGAGAAGGAAGAAGTCTGTAGCAGACTCGTTGCTTCCCGAGGAGGCAAAATTCACCTCAATACCCATCAGTGTAAACGCAACGACGGTTACAAAGGGACACATGGAGAATCCCATGACCTCGACGAGGACGAGCCTGTTTCGTAGATCGTCCAGTCAGCTCCCAGCGCGATAGGGGGGGATCATGAGAGGCGCAAGAGAAGGAACTCACGGCAGAGTGAAGAGGAAGAGGGAAACGCATTGCTTGAGGTGAATGCCGTAGACCTGCAATCGCCATCGCCATCGCAACTCTGTCAGCTCGGCGCACCCGCCATCCCGTCTCGCCAGACTACAGAGAGCAATAGAATGACTCACCGTAGGGATCCCCACGGTAGCCAATCTCTCGACATTGGTAAACTGATCCACGAGCGTCCCGACCGAGGTTTGGAAAGCGTTGAAACCGGCGGGACCGACCGATTCGAGGAGGCCTTTGCGCTTGCAGCTGTGTGGGAATTGAAGAGTTGGAGAAGGGGGAGAGAGAGGGAAGTCAGCGTCAATTTCTCGAACGCCGAAGAATGGGCAAGTGGGAAGGGATCTCGAGGCGAAAGAAGAGGGAGCCAAACTTGGGACGAACGAACGGAGAGCACTCACGAAGCAAAGTACAACCCCAACTGATGCGCAATAACCAACGGCAACGGCAAGCTCGGTTTCGCCATATAATCCGCCAAAATGACGGTACTCTCGGTCGACCTGTGCGAGACTCTCCTCTGACTCTCGCCCTCATCCCCAACTCCAAGGAGGGGTCGTCTCTCTCCCTCGCGGGCGCTTTTCATGCTCTTTGGGGAAGTGGGAATGGGAGTGGGAGAGCCTGCACGGGAGGAGGCGGCGGAGGGGCGGAGGGATGGGTGCGAGGAGAGGTGACGGAGTTCGGGGCCCAGGCCGAGAGGTGAGGCGGGGGGAGGGGAGGTGTAGGCGTCGGCTGGGAGGGCGTAGGCGTAGAGTGTAGAAGATAAGGTGAAGGATCAGTGACAATCGGGGAGGAAAGGAGGAGGAATGGATCAAAAAAGCGAACCTTCGGCGGCGCCCCAACCGAAACCGGTCGTTCGAGCTACTTCGCGGAATTTGGCGGGTAGGAGGGAGCTGAGGTCTGTTAGCCAAGCAGAAGGAAGGACGGGAGTAGCGTCAGTCCTCTCCTTCCTCCCCGTCAACCGCTCCCCCTTCGCCGAGCTCTTTCCCCCCTCCTCCTCCAAGTCCAACTCACCTTCATACTCCAACCCATACTCCCCCCTCACATGATGCTTAACACTCACCACAAAAGCGACCATCAATCTCAAAGCCTTGATCTTCTGATCATGATCCTGAGCGCTGATTCCTTGGTGGTCGTTCGTCGAGGGAGGAGGCAGGCGGGTACCATCGCTTGTGAGACGGCCGGTCGAGGGACCGGGGGCGCCGACGTTGATCCAAGTGGAGCGGGAGAGGGTGCGAACGGTGGAGATCTGGTGAGGTGAGAGGGTGGGAGGAGGGGAAGAGAGGGCAGGATGGGTCGAGGGAGAGGGAGGAGTGAGTGAGGTCAGTTGAGCGCTGGGAGACAAAGAGGAAACGCCACCAGACTCACCATCTTGGCGAATGACTTCCTTCCGTCGTCCCAGCGAGCGTACGCGCTACCATTGCGGAAGACGAGCAGCAAACCGACGACGACCGAGAGAAGCGGGGTGACCTGTTCGTTTCGGGACATAGATCAGCTCGGTTCGTCTTGTTCGAGTGTCGTAGGGAAGGTAAGGAAGATCCGCGATTGATCCGACCGCAAGACTCACATTGTTGGTCAACCCGAGCTGCCTGCCGTAGATCAGGTCGGCGACGGCGACGATGATGGACCAGACGGTGACGATGAAGACGGCGCGCCAGATGCGGAGGATGGCCTATGGTCGAGAAAAAAAAAAGTTGGTGGATTGGAGAAGGCGAAGGGGAAGTGAGTGAGGGGTGAGTAGAGTGGGCGAGAAGGGAACGAGGTCAGCGCCGAGCTCCGAAGTCGCTGAGGTGAGCACCAGACTCCTCCTTTCCCAGTCTCAAAAGCTTGGCCAAGTGAGAAGTCACTTCTTCTCAGGCTCACAGCTCAGTCAATTGAGAAGCCACTCACAGAGCCTCGGATGCGGCGAACGTCCACCCACCAGCCGAGTTTCGATACTCTAATTCTCTTGGAATCCTGTAATGGAGGCCATTAGCGCGTTTCGTTGCGAGTATAGCAGCTAACGTACCTCCTCCTCGGCGGCGAGCAACAGGTTGAGCGACGAGAAGGGCTGAGCTGTTGGAAACGAGAGGAGCCGTCAGCGAACGGACGTGACGGTTGATGAGCTGGTTGAGGCGAGCTTGTGAAGCTGCAGGAGAGCAGGATAGTAGTTCTGATGGCTACTGATTCCTGTGAGAGCCCAACCCAGCTCTCTACCGCGCTACAGGACCGGAAGCGCGCAAGCGGGGCCCAAGAGCTGAGGTGTTCGTTGGAGGTGAGGCGACTTACGAAGCGAGTCGAGGGTAGGTAAGCCAGGTAAGACAGACTGTAGCGTGTCCATCTTCTGCTGAGCTGTAGGACGATAGGTTGATTGGGAGACGAGAGTTGTAAATGGGCGGAGGACAAGGCAAGGGAAGCGACGAACGCGACGGGGGTCTCCCTCCTACGCTTTGCTCGCTGTTCAATCTCGTCCTCGCTTTCGCACTTATAATCGACTACAGAAACTCGCTTAGGACTAATTCGCATCTGTAGCTCATCAGCTCGCTCTCGTTCACTGGCTTAGGCTCGACCTTACGCGTTCATGTCGTCCCTCAACCCGCTCGCCCAAGCCAACCGGCACAAGGCCATCGGCGACGACCTCTTCAAGAAATCAGACAAGGTACGGCTCTCGTGCTCTACCGTGCTACAGGATCGCGAGCTTCCGACAACCAGAGCTGACCGGCTTCGACATGCACCCGTCGCTTGCTCCGTCTCCAGATCAACGCCGAGCTCTTCTCCCTCACGTACGGAGCACTAGTAGTACAGCTCATCAAGGATTACGAGGACTACGATGAGGTCAACAAGCAGCTCGACAAGATGTACGTTCAAGAGCCGCCTCGTTGTCCGGAGGAGCTGCTGAGAGAGCTTGAGCTGACGTATTCGCTGTGGATGATCAGGGGCTACAACATTGGGGTACGGTTGATTGAGGACTTGCTCGCTCGCACGGGACTGGGGAGGTGTAAAGACTTTGCCGAAGTGGGAGAGGTCATGTCCAAGGTGCGTTGCACTTCGGCACTCACTGTTCTGCTGCAGAGCATCTCGCTGACCTTTTCCCACCCTCCTAAATCAACCACACTCCCTCATCCTCACTCCCACTCTACTCCAACCAGATCGCCTTCCGTTCCCTCCTCTCCATCGTCCCGACCGTGATCCAACACCCCGTCTCGGCGACTCAACCTCAACCCGCCTTCTCCCTCATCTTTGAGGAGAACCCTTTGACCGATTTTGTCGAACTACCAGAAGAGGCGGTCGAGGGAGGGCTTTGCTATGCCAAGATTCTGGAAGGAGTCATTCGGGGTAGTCTGGAGATGGTGAGTCGGGGGTCTTGCGGGCTTACGTTCGCGCTCAGGAGCGAGGAACTAACGAGCATGATCCACAACCACAGATCCAAACCTCGGTAACAGCGCAAATCATCAGCGACACTCTGCGGGGCGACGAGAAGACCGAACTCAAGGTCACGCTCGTCAGGTATTTGGAGGAGGAGATGCCACCAGGGGAATAGGTGTAGTCGTCGAAATGTGTTGTAAGGTTTTTGCGGGTTCTTCTGTGATGGACTCGACTCGGGGAGCGGCGTTTGAACCGAGCGAAGGATGCTTCGGCGAACGCCTTCTCTTGGCTGCTCTCGGTTCGCGGGCTTAATGGTGTACAGATAACGTTCATTTTGTTGCACACACTAATTCGGATCCACAGCCCTCACTCACCTCCTCACTCGCTCACCTCGTCCTCCAAATCCTCCCCTTCCCCTCCCTCCACCACGACCTCGAGCGCCGAACCCGCCTCGTCCTCGTCCAGCTCTGCGGAAACCATGCTCGTGATCGGGAGATATCTCAAGATTGAACGCATCGTGAGGAGGGAAGTCGAATTCGAAGGGAGAGGAGGAAGGGAAGCGAGTGTGGCGAGACTGAGGAGGGGCGAAGCCGAAGGAGGGGTGAGGAGGGAAGGGAGAGCGGTGGTGCTTGGAGGGGTGACGGAAGGAAGGGCGAGAGTGCTCTTTGGTGTGGTGGGAGTGTCCTCGGCGGTGATGGTGGTGGTGGTGATCGTTGTCAGAGCAGGGGGAAGGAGACCGGCGATGGCGGTGGGGATGGCGATGGGGCTGCTCCTGCTGCTCAACTTCAGACTCAGACTCAGACTCGGAGCTATCAGACAGCTGCACCTCAGTTACACTCTCATCGCTCGTCTCGCTCTCACTCTCGCTGTCACTGAGCACGAGCTCCTCGACCTCCTGCTCTCGGCGCTGGCGCTTTCCTTGGCCACGACCTCCTCCACGACTGAAGCCAGAAGCGTAAGGGTGGTGACGGTGCGAGTGAGCATACTTGCTCAACACGCGATGGATAGGTCCAGCGAGGGAACGATCCTGCTTGAGAGCAGAGCGGAGGGAGTCGAGCAAGGACTCGGCGGCGGCGGCAGGCTGGTCTGGCTCCTCCTCTTGAGCGCGAACGACAGTGAGCTTTATCTCGTCGTCTGTATCGACATCAAGCAAGAGTTCCGCGAGCTCAGCGTCAGAGGAAAGGGTGATCTCGTCGTCGTCTTCGTCGGTGAAGGTGAGAGCCGAAGGTGGCGAGAGGAGGGCGAAGCGGGATTGGATGGTGAGGGCGAGGGAGGACCATGATGGCGATGGGGTAGAGGGGAGAGTGAGGAGTCGAGTGATTTGATTGGCGTCAGTGAGAGAGGGGAGGGTGAGCTTGAAGGTGAAGGTCGAGGGAAGGGGGGAAGGGGACATGCTTACGCCGAGAGTCGAGGAAGAGGGAGGAAGTGAGGTGTAGGAAGGAGAGCTTGGTTTGGCGACTCGAGCAGCTTTTATAACCTTCCCCTCAAGTCATACTCTGCCCTTCGAGTCACCACAGCACTCGAGATCCTTCCAGCAAAATGCTGCGAACCTCGGTCGGATTTCTGACTCGGTGAAGGAGAGCTGCGACTCGGGATGCAGGTGTTGCCGGGCGCCGTCCTTGTCAACAAGAGGTGCACGCCATTTCAAGCGGAGCTTTTCGGCGTGATGCTGGAAGCGAGGAAGGCGGGCCCACGCTTGCCTCCCACTCTTTCCGCGCCGAGCGCCGAGCGTTTGAATCCTACTTTGTACATTTCTTTCTACAGCTGAGCTACACAGACACATCTACAACTTCGCCTTTATCCCCTCTGCATTCTTCCTCTCCCAAATGCCCGCCAACTCCTGCTTCAACTCGGTCTTCATCGTCTTGCCCGTCGCATTTCTCGGCATTTCCTCCTTGAAGACGATCAAAACCGGCACGCAATGCTTGGGCAACGAGCGAGCGACGAAAGCTTGCAGGTCGGATTCGGTGACCTGGTTGCGATGCTGGGGGTGGAGGACGACGACGGCGCTGTTGGAGGGCAAGGAGGGTCAGCTCGGCGAAGGAGGGAAGGAGGAAGAGAAGGACGTACGCGACGAGTTCCGAGAGCTTGGGATCTGGTACAGGGACTACTGCAGCATCTTTGACTCGTGGGTCGGTGTAGAGCGCGTTCTCGATGAGGCCTGATGCGATGTTCTCGCCTCCGCGAATGATCTGGTGAGGCGGCACGGCGGGGTGAGCTCGGAGACGGCAAAGGCGGAGGAAAGGGCTCACGATGTCTTTAGCTCGATCCGAAATGTATAGGAAGCCCTCGTCGTCTACGTATCCGACGTCTCCGCTGCACGAGAAGCGAATCAGCTCCCGTTCGACACTAATCCTCGGCGCCGAACTCACGACTTGAACCATCCATCGTCCGTGAACGACTCCTTGGTAGCTTGCTCGTTCTTCCAGTACCCTAAAGCGATGTTGGGACCCTTGATGCAGATCTCGCCGGCTGTGTTGGGTGGAAGGACGGTGCCGGTGGACGAGTCGATGATTTGGACCTCGGTGACGGGCGTGGGAAGACCGCAGGAGGTTGGTCCTGTTGGTAGAGAGAGTCAGTAAGGGAAGATAAAAGAAGAACGTGGAGAGCAACGGACGAAGAGCGTAGTCCTCGCCGGTGAAGGAGGTGGCGACGGCGTTGGTTTCTGCGAGCAGCGAGCGAAGGAGTCAGCCGAGGCGAAAAGGGAACGACGAGGGGTGAGGGCTCACCTGTCAGTCCGTAGCCTGTGGTAGGAGAAAAACGAATGGTCAGTACGTGGTTCGTCAAGGACCAACGATAAGGCAAAAAGCTCACCTTGTCCAGCGGGAATCCCTGGCAGCATCTTCCCCACCGTCTCGGGCAGCTTGATGGAAGCCGGTCCTCCTCCGAACGACAATCCCTCGAGCTTATGATCCTTCCCCTTCAGCTTCTCTACCAACTCGAGCACCATATGAGGCACACCGCCGGCGAGAGTGAGCCTCTCCTCCACCACGAGTTGGGCGCCCGAGTCCGAGTCCCACTTGCGCATCATGACGATCTGTGGTGGAGAGCGGAGAGAAGGCGTGAGTAGATGAGACGTGTTGGAAAAGGTCCAGAGGCTTTTGGGCGGCGTGAGGGCGAGGGAGGTAGCGAGATGGGTGGTCGGTCCGAGCAGAGACCATGCTCACCTTGCCGCCAGCGAAGGTGATGAGCTGCATGAGACTGTGAGATCCAATGACGTGGAAGAGGGGTACCGACTGCGAAGGAAAAGCAAAGTCAGCGCACTCGATCTCGAGACAGAAGGAGGAGACCTCGGCGCTAGCGGGAGCACTCACGAGCAGCAGACCCTTCTGTGGCGCCTTGGGATCGGGCTTGGGAAGGTCGAGTCCTCTCCGGAGAGTTGCACGAGCGGTAGCGCATGCGCTGTTCAGTCGGTTCGTCATGAACATGCGCTGAGTCGAGTAGACGCCTTTGGGGAGGGAGGTGGTGCCCGAGGTGTGGTAGATGGCGGCAAGCTCCTGTGGTGGCGAGGTACAGTAAAAGGTCAACTTTTTCTTCTTAGACGACGGAGAAGAGGGGATCGAGAGAACTCACGTCTGGTCCGATCTCGACCGAGGGAACCGAAGCCTCGCAACCCTTCAACGCCTCGTACAAGTCTTCAAAGCCGCGAGGTGGCTTCTTGCCGGCGCGAGCAACAAACGTAGTATCACATCCTCCTTTCCTGAGCTCCTCCACCGAGTCTTTGAGCACATCCATCCGCTCCTCGTCGACGAAAAGGACCTTGGCCTCCGAGGTCGAGATGCAGTGGAGGACGGATTCGAGAGGCGACCAAGCATTGACGGCGACGACCACAGCTCCTAGAGCATGACACGCCCAGAAGGCGAACAACCATTCCGGTATGTTGCGCATCAAAAGCGCGACTCGGTCTCCTTTGCGAATCCCCCTTCGGTGCAGGAGGTTGGCGTAGATCTTGACCTGCTCGTGCGCCTGAGCAAAGGTGATACGTTCTTGCTCGTAGATGATGTACTCGCGAGCACCAAAAACCTGGTACATGACCGAGGAAAGGCGGTGAGCGAGCTGTCGATCATCCCCCCGCACTGCTTGAAGGCGACTTTTCTGCAGCTCAAACTCACCTTGGTGGATTCCCAAAAGTCGCGCAAGGAGCGATGTAGACCCTTGAACACCTTGAGCTTGCGCCCGTGAATCTCGGCATCCTCAGTCTCCCACAACCTGCGCGAGAAAGAGCACGGTGAGCTTGACTCTGCAGGTGGTTGGGGAGGGCAAAGACTCACGCTCCGGGAGCAGTCATGATCTGGTGGCATTCCTCGAGGGACCTTGTAGCTGGCATCTCGTTGTCGTTGAAGGGAAACCCTTGAACGGCGCTGGAACGGCGAGAAGGAAACCCGGTCAGCCGAGAGAGCGGAGCCCAAGGGGGAGCTTCGATGAGGCGGAAGAAAGGCTCTGATGGGCTGTAGGATGGCAGGAAGCAAGTGCAGAGCTGTAAACGGCCTACCCTGCTTCGCCTTGAAGTGACATTCAATTGACCCCTCTCTGCGAGACCCCCAGCCGAACTCTGAGCGAGCGCCGGGGCTCTCTTCTCCCGCTTCGACTTGCCTCGCCGTCTCGCTCTCTCAGTACAAGCCAACAGGATGCTTCCTCGACTGCTTAGACCGACTATTCGCCAACAGAGGGTGACTATTCACTTGCGCTGCCTCTCGACGGCCCCCTCCACCCCGCACGCTTTCCTCTCGCGCTCAAACGATCCCAAGAACAGCGGAATCAGCTTCCTCACCCTCGACCGACCAGCAGCAAAGAATTCGCTTTCAGTACAGCTACTTCAAGACTTTAGGGCAGCGCTGGACGAGGTCCGCTTCGACGGGTGAGTCGAGGTTGACGACCCCCACACGCTGGCCTCACCGAGAGCGCTATGGCTGACTCTACTCTACTCTACAGCACCACTCGAGCGCTCATCATCAACTCATCCACCCCCGCCGTCTTCTGCGCCGGCGCCGACCTCAAGGAGCGCCGAGGCATGTCACAGCTCCAAGTCGCTCAATTCCTCTACAACCTCCGCCAGATGCTGGGCGAGCTCGACTCGTTACCAGTACCTACTATCGCTGCTTTGGATGGTGCTGCTCTCGGTGGAGGACTCGAGCTGGCGTTGGCCTGCGATTTGAGGGTCGCCAGTGAGTCGCGAGCAGCCGTTCGCGCCGACGGAGCCAGCTGAGCTCGTCTTGCTGCACAGGTTCGAACGCCAACAAGATCGGACTCCCAGAAACTCGTCTTGCTATCATTCCTGGGTAAGCTGCTGCTCTACAGTCCCTCGCAAAACCGAAGACCGCGCTGACGGAGCTCACTCACTTAGCGCCGGAGGGACTCAACGCCTGTCAAGGCTGATAGGCGTTTCTCGGGCCAAGGACCTCATCTTCACTTCCAAGGTGTTGAGTGCTCAGCAGGCCCATGAGCTCGGTAGGTATACCCGACGAGGTGGAAACCTCGGCGATGGCTGACTCGGACCTTGTTCTCGTGCCGCTCGTTTGGCACAGGCATCGTCAACTACTTGGCTGACGAAGGTCAGTCCGCGACCGAAAGAGCAGTCGTTCTCGCCCAAGAGGTATTGAAGGCTGGTGAGTCCTCCTTTGAGCCGTGATTCGAGGCTTCAAGCTCACCTCGGCGATCGCAGGACCGCTCGCTCTTCGTGCTGCCAAGCTGGCCATCGATACCGGCTCGCAGTTGGATCTGTAGGTTTTTACTACTACTTATGGATTTGCTTTGAGCTGACTCTACCGACGTACAGCGAATCTGGGCTCGATTTTGAAGGGACCTGCTACCAAACGATTCTCAAGTCGACAGATCGTCTGGAAGGTCTCAAAGCGTGAGTCGCCCAGGCCTCTCTCCAAGCATTCTTTCTGACGTGTTGCTCCTGCTGCAGCTTTGCCGAGAAGCGACCACCGGTGTACAAGGGCGAGTGAAGGGGCAAGGCTCGGCGATGGCTGCGAAGGGCAGAGATTTCGACGCGCTGGACTTGTCGTTAATGTGAAAGAGTCCCAATTCTTGTTTCTTGGATACCTTCGCTTTCAATGCCGTACTCGAGTTGAGAGCGGTTCACTCGAAAGTAGGGGAGAGGGCCGCGCTCAGCGCTCGGCTTGCTTGCCCTCCCTCCATTACCTCGTCTCGCTTCGTCTACCGCCTCCTACTCTCCTACAGCTTCCAAAAAGCTTCAGAACCGCCCTTCAAGATGGTCGGAAAGGAAGAGATGCGCGGGCTAACGCAGTACATCGCCGACTTGAGGGCTTGGGCTCGCTCACTTAGCGCCGGAGGAACTTATCGCTTGTCTAGGTTGATAGGTGTTTCTCGGGCCGAGGACCTCATCTTCACTTCCAAGATGCTGAGCGCTCAGCAGCCCCATGATCTCGGTAGGTATACCCGACGAGGTGGAAACCTCGGCGATGGCTGACTCGGACCTTGCTCTCGTGCCGCACGTCTGGCACAGGTATCGTCAACCACTTGGCTGATGAAGGACAGTCTGCCACGGATAGAGTAGTCGTTCTTGCCCAAGAGGTGTTGAAGGCTGGTGAGTCCTCCTTTGCGCCGTGATTCGAGGCTTCAAGCTCATCTCGGCGACCGCAGGACCGCTCGCTCTTCGCGCTGCCAAGCTCGCCATCGATACCGGCTCGCAGCTGGATCTGTACGTTCTTTCTACGTCAAGTGACTATACGCTGAGCTGACTCTACCGATGCACAGCGAATTCGGGCTCGATTCTGAAGCGACCTGCTACCAAACGATTCTCAAGTCGACAGATCGTCTGGAAGGTCTCAAAGCGTGAGTCGCCCAGGCCTCTCTCCAAGCATTCTTTCTGACCTGTTGCTCCTGCTGCAGCTTTGCCGAGAAGCGACCACCGGTGTACAAGGGCGAGTGAAGGGGCAAGGCTCGGCGATGGCTGCGAAGGGCAGAGATTTCGACGCGCTGGACTTGTCGTTAATGTGAAAGAGTCCCAATTCTTGTTTCTTGGATACCTTCGCTTTCAATGCCGTACTCGAGTTGAGAGCGGTTCACTCGAAAGTAGGGGAGAGGGCCGCGCTCAGCGCTCGGCTTGCTTGCCCTCCCTCCATTACCTCGTCTCGCTTCGTCTACCGCCTCCTACTCTCCTACAGCTTCCAAAAGCTTCAGAACCGCCCTTCAAGATGGTCGGAAAGGAAGAGATGCGCGGGCTAACGCAGTACATCGCCGACTTGAGGGCTTGCCGCGTCCGGGAGTTAGAGGAGAAGAGAATCAACAAGGAAATGGCTCACATTCGCCAGAAGTTCAAGGGTGAGCTGGTTTGGGAGTCGTAGTAGTGCGCTACAGGCTGCCGACCCCGCTAAGGGGTGTAGCGAGGTAGAGGGAGAGCTGACACGCGTTGCTGTCATCACCAGAGGGGAACCTCGACGGACGACAGAAGAAGAAGTGAGTGGGCTACAAGGCTACAGGGAAGGATTTGAGGGCTAAACCGTCATGCTCCTCAGATACATCAGCAAGATCATCTTCACCTCGATTCTCGGCTACAACGTCGACGTCGGGCACATGGAGGCCGTCAACCTCATCTCTAGTCCCAAGTACTCGGAGAAGCAGATTGTGAGTGTTCAGATGAATCCGTAGAGCTGCCCCTGCTTTCTCCAGCATCGCTGACCGTCCTCTCCCCATCGCTAGGGCTACCTCGCGCTCACGCTCCTCATGCACGAGAACTCGGACCTCGTGCGCTTGGTCGTCAACTCCATTCGCAAAGACTTGGACGAGATGAGCGAGATGAACAATTGCCTGGCTCTACACGCCATCGCCAACATTGGAGGAGCCGAGATGGCCGAAGCGCTCGCAGGGGACGTTCATCGCTTGCTGATTAGCCCGTGAGTTGTAAAGGCGAGCTAGGAAGGTGCAGAGTATTGATTGTTTATCGTGACAGTACTTCCCGCTCGTTCGTCAAGAAGAAGGCCGCTCTCACGCTCCTCAGGCTCTACCGCAAGCACCCCGAGGTCATCCCCGCCGCCGAGTGGGCTCTTCGCATCGTCTCCATCATGGATGATCACAACCTGGTAAGAGAGGGCGTCTCGCAGATCTTCAAGTCCCAACTGACCCGCTTGTTCGACTACAGGGAGTCGCTCTCGCCGTCACGAGTCTCGTCATGACCCTCGCCCAGGACAACCTCGAGGCCTACGCTGTGTGCTACCAGAAGGCCGTCAACCGCTTGAGCAAGGTGAGAGATTTGCGCCGAGTCGCTGAAGAGCACTGCTGACCCGTTCTCTTTCGCAGATCGTCATCGAGGAGGACTACCCGAGCGACTACGTATACTACAAGGTCCCGATTCCCTGGCTTCAAGTCAAGCTCCTTCGTCTGCTACAGTACTACCCACCATCCGGTGAGTCTTGACCCTCAATCAGCATCGTCAAAATGAGCTAATCCTTCTCGTTTCGCGCAGAGGACGGCACTCTTCGCATCCTTCTCCACAACGTCCTCGAGCGCATCCTCAAAAACTCGCAAGAGACCCCTCGCAACGCTCAACACAACAACGCTCAGAATGCCGTCCTCTTCGAAGCCATCAACCTCGCCATTCACCTCGACACCGAGTCGACCGTCGTTCACGCCGCGGCGCACCTCCTCGGCCGCTTCATCAGCGCCAAAGAGACCAACGTCCGCTACCTCGGACTCGACACGATGGCTCATCTCGCCGCGAGGAGCGATAGTCTCGATGCCATCAAAGTGCACCAGCCCATCATCATCCAGTCGCTCCGGGACAAGGACATTTCGGTTCGGCGACGAGGTCTCGACCTTCTCTACTCGATGTGCGACAGTACCAACTCCAAGACGATCGTCGCCGAGTTGTTGAAGTACATGCAGGTGGCGGATTATACTCTCAGGGAGGAGATGGTGCTCAAAATCGCCATCTTGACCGAGAAGTTCGCCGTCGAATACGAGTGGTATGTCGACACGATCCTTCGGTTGATGAGCACGGCCGGCGATCATGTAGGAGAGGAGGTGTGGTATCGTATCGTCCAGATCGTCACCAACACGGAGGAGCTGCAGGAGGTGAGTTCGCGTCTCGCTCATTGGATGAAGCGAGAGCTGACCTCTCCTCGCCCAACAGTACGCCGCTCGCAAGGTTTTCGACTTCCTCGGCAACCCTTCATGTCATGAGAACGTCGTCAAGGTCGGAGCCTACATTCTCGGCGAATACGGTCACCTCATCGCCGACGAGCCTGTACGTTCTCTTGTGCGTTCAACTCCCTCGCTCGTGCTAACTCGCCTTTTGCACCACAGGGACGGAGCCCGATCGAGCAGTTCTCTATCCTCCACTCGCGCTTCAACCTCTGCTCCACCCCGACCAAGGCCCTCCTCCTCACGACCTACTTCAAGTGGCTCAACCTCTTCCCCGAGATCCAAGAGCAACTCGTCGCCGTCTTCCGCAAGTGCTCGCATGTCCTCGACGCCGAGCTACAACAGCGCGCGTGCGAGTATCTCGCCGTGTCGCAGAGGCCGGACGAGGATCTCCTGCAGGTTGTCGTCGATGAGATGCCGCCGTATCCCGAGCGAGAGAGCGCGGTGACTTCTTACGCAGCCGCCGATGGAGGCCCGTTACTGATTCGCTTGGTCCCTACAGCTCCTCAGTCGACTGCTCAAGAAGACGGGCGACACCGGCGACAAGCGGACGTGGTACATTGGCGGCAAGGAGGTCAACCAAGGCCAGGACGCCGAGCGCTACAAGGGCTTCGGACGACGGAAAGCCAAGGAGGTGGACCCCGACTCGCTGGTCGACGTCGAGCCTCAACAGCAGCAGCCAACGCACGCCCCTGGATCCGCTGCCGACGACCTCATGTCCTCTCTCGCCGGTCTCGATCTTTCCACGCCCGGAAGCGCCATCACCCCCAATCCCATCGTCGAGTCGCCCATCTCCACCCTCTCTCCCTCGCTACCCACCGCCGCTGCCGCTACCGCCGCTCCTGCTGCCGCCAAGGCTGTCGCTAGCGCTTCGACTCCCAGCGCTCGCAAGCCATCGACTCCCCTCACCCACGGCGCCGACAAGTGGCTTTCTCGCCTCGTCTACAACAACGAAGGTGTGCTTTACGAGGATGGCCAACTTCAGGTCGGCATCAAGTCCGAGTTCCACGGCCACCTCGGTCGAATCGCCCTCTTCTTCGGCAACAAGATCTCGGTCGCTCTCGAGTCCTTCACCGCCACCATCGACGTCGACGACCCCGACGCCGTCAGCGTCACCCTCCCCAAGATTCCCACCTCTCACATCAGCGCCATGTCGCAGATTCAGCAACTCGTCCACGTCGAATGCAAGGGCGTCTTCTCCTCGCCGCCAATTCTTAACATCTCCTACCTCGCCGGATCACTCCAAACCATCACCCTCCGTCTCCCCATCTTCCTCTCCAAGTTTATCGAACCCGTCCAGCTCGGCTCGAACGACTTTTTCGAGCGATGGAAGCAGATTGGCGGACCGCCGAGGGAGCAGCAGAAGATCTTTGCGATCCGCCTCGGCAGTGACGGCAAGGTCGAGTCGGAGAAGCACAGGAAGGTGGTGGGAGGGACCAAGTTTGGCGTGCTCAACGGCATCGACCCCAATCCCATCAACATCGTCGCCGCTGGAGTACTGCACATGTCGACCGGCGGCAAGGTCGGCTGCTTGCTGAGGTTGGAGCCCAACACCGAGGCCAAGGTGAGCTTTACGAAGCTATGTTACACTTCGTGCTCGGCGCTGACCTTGTTCTCTTACAGCTGTGTCGCCTGACCATTCGCTCCACCAACGACCGAGTCTCGGAAGAGCTGCTCTCGATTCTCGTGGGCTCGTTGGCGGTGAAGTAGGTTCGCATCGGAGCTTAAGATGCTGTAACATGTTGTGTAGCGGAGCATCGCTTATACCCTCGCACTCTCACTCGTTCTCGGCTCGGTCGATCGGTCGACTTGACGAAGGATCGCGAAAGAACATATCGCGTTTGAGAGGGTACAAAGCTACGAAACGAGAACTGATCAAGCGGAAAGCAAGCGTCTTCTGCACCACCGCTACTCTCGGCATCTGGCATCCTCGTCCTCTCGCACTTCAAGCCCGAACTCTCGGCGCCTCAGCCCTGCGCCCCTTCACGCTTCGACCCTTACTCCTTCTTCGCCCGCTTCTTGGGCTCGGGAGGCTCGGGCATCTCCCTGAGCGGCTCGTCGTCGTCATCGTACTTGTCGGCGGGACGCTCGTAGCCAACGCGAACGTTGATGAGAGCGTCGAGTTCCTCGGCGGTGGCCCTCGCCTCGCGGGTGAGGACGGAGAGCTCGAAGTGCTTGAGGACGACCTTGTTCTTCCGGTAGTATCCCCAGGAGCCGTGCGAGCTGTTGATAGAGGGAAGACTTAGCGAATCGTGGGTGAAAAGCGAAGCGAAAGAAATCCAAACTCACAAGGAGTGGCTTCCGACCAAGAAGAACGCCTCGTGAGGGTGAGAAGACCCTTCGGGGGGCGCGTGAGTGATAATGAGCATCTAGACGGGAAGAGATGTCAGCGAGGGAAATCTCCGAGGAAGGAGCAGTCAGCGCGCTCACCTCGGAGGTCGAAACGCGGCCGCTCCTGGTGTCGCACTGGTGAAGGAGGAGACGCCTCGCATCTTCGACGCCGCTCTTCGCCTCGGTCCACTTGAGAGGCTCCTCCTTGGAGAGGTAGGGCTTGTTCTTGGCGTTCTCCACCCACATCTGCGTCGGCCAGAGCACGACGAAGTCGGCCTGGGCGGGAGGATCAATCTCGGTGATCTTGTCGCGAGGGTCGATGCCTTGGCAAGCGCGCCAGAAGATCTCGAGGAACTCGATGTTGAGGGGAGTCGAATGCGAGGACTGATTTTTTGAGAGCGAAGTCAGCCCGGCGAGGACGATTAAGGATGGAGCGGGTGGACTCAGCACTACTCACGGCGTATTCGACTTTCCAGTTTCCTCCGTCGAAGCTCTTGAGAGCCGTCACAGCCTTCGCGAGCGAGACCAATCCTGCGCAGAGAGGGAGTCAGCTTTTGACATGGATCTCGGCGCTCGCAAAGGAACTCGCCTCCAGCCTTCTCGATGTCAGCGTTGGTCTCGAAGGTACCGGCGAGCGAGTGGACCAGGCGAATCTTGCTGCTGGCTGCCCAGTTGACTTGTCCGAGCGGTTCGCCGAACGAGCGATACTCGGCCGTCTGAGGGAGGTCAAGGTCGTTGAGGAGGAAGCTGACGAGGGCGTGGGAGAAGTCGGTGTGGGTCTTGTTCGTGAACGCCGATTCGTAGCCGGTGGGGAGGAAGCCGCCGTTAGGAGACGTCTGAAGGGGAAAGTCTTGCACCCAGACGATCTGCGAAGGTGGGGCAAGCTCGTCAGCTTCGCCACACTGTACCGTTAGCCGAAAAGAGAGAATAATCACATTCTCAAGCTTGTCCCAGCTTCCGGGCTCAGCTGTAGCTGAGCAGATGATGATGCGGACGAAGACTCGTTTCGCCGAGTCGTGACGGAAGATCTGCGGTGGAGAGAACGGTCAGCGTTCGGCCGAGGCGTTCGGTGCGAAATCAGAGAGATAGGAAGAAGGGCTTACGATCCAGAACCTCGCGTTAAGCCTCGACGAGCCGTCAGCCCTCTCGGGGGTGTGAGTGAGGATGCCGCCGAACTTCTCCCACGCCTTGACGTTCTCCAGAGCGTCTTTGTGCTCGATCAATAGAGGCATCTCACCATTGTAGCTCTTGGGATGAGTAATCTGGTTCCACGCCCAAGGGAGCTTGATGGAGGGAGAGGCGATGATGGCGCGAATCGCAGTGTCGGGCTCGCCTCCAACGACCTCCGAGATCTTGAAGCTGTGTGCGGAGAGAGGGTTCAGCAGCGCGTTGGAAGGTGCAAGGAAGGAGGTTTATGCACCGAGGGTAGACACCATCGTCAGGCTCCTCCTCGGGCTCTGGCTTCTCGTCGTCCGAGCTGCTCTCCTCGTCGCTCGAGCTCTCCTCGCGGTAACGCGCCTTGCTCTTCCTCTTCTTGCGTGGCGCCTTGGGCATGGGTTTGTTCAATCTCATCTTCCCTTTGGGGTAGAGAAGAGTAGCAGGCGTCTTGTCGGCGAAGGCGAGCGCGCGAGTGCTGAAGACTTCCTCCTTCTTGGCGGCGAGCGACGTCTTGGGCTTGTCGACGAAGTTTTCCGAGTTGGCCTTGCGGATCGCTGCAAATAGCTCTTTCTCCCTCAACGCCCTCAGCTCCGATTCGCTCATGCGCGCCTCTTTCTTGAGCTGCTTCTTGCTCTTGCTGCCGGAGGGTCGACCGCGCTTCTCCTCGTCGTCGAGCTTGTCCTTGAGCTTGGGCTTGGGTTGAGGAGACGAAGACTCCTTTGTGCTCCAGTTCCTCATTCCCTCGCCACCGAAGAATACTCCGCGAGGTTGAAGGAGCGAATCAGCCTTGGGAGCGGGACCAGCGCTGCTCGAAGCGCGTCGGCTGGTGTTGGAGGAGGGGCGGGCGGAAGAGGTAGAGTGTTGCGAAGAGGTGTACTTGTCGTCCGAGCTATCGTCGAGCGTGATGGAGTCGGTCATCGCGAGCGAAGGGTGTGGCAGGAGGGAGAGAGGCGAGGCGACGAGGACTCGACTTGGGAGTGGGGCAGGGGGGCCAAAGCGTCTGTTGATCTAGCACAAAGGAAGTCTGATGTAGTGCTACAGAAGTTCACCAGTCATACTAGAAGAGCATCAGCGTGTCAACGGCGCGTCGACTCCTCCTGCGAAGCTGCTCTCGGGTCACGAAGCTCGCCGAGACCTTCGCCCGCTCGTTTCTGCACCTAAACGGGTTCAGAGTTCTCGTTAACAACTCAAACTACCCAAAAGCAAGATCAAAACACTAGCAACGAACGCGAAGAGCCACTATCCGCCCTTCTACCAACTTCCCTTCCCCTTTCCCTTCGCGCTCTTCCCCGAACGATCCTCTTGAGGCTCGAAAGGCCTGTCTCCAGCGCCGTAGGGAGCGAGAGGTCGATCGTACGGTAAATGAGAGTCGATAAGGGCGTCGAGACCCTGCGCGGTAGGCGAAGCGAGGCGAATCATAACGCCGAGCTCGAACTGGCGGATGAGGACCTGCTCGGAGGACGAGTAGTCGCCCCAGGCGGCGATCGTGCTGGAGAGTTGAGGTAGTAAGCAAAGGTACGAAAGCGATAAGCGCGAGCCAAAGACTTACACGTTGTGCGAGCCGACGTAGAGGAAAGCTTCGTGTTCCGCCGAAGGGTCGGTCGAGGTGTGCACGATGAGGATGGTCTGCGAGACGCCCCGAAGTCAGCGGAGAGACCTCAAAAGGGCTTCGGTTCTTACCTTGGTGTGGGTGACGACGCGACCCGACTTCATGCAAGAGCGGTGGAGCAGCTCGGCGCGCAGATCATCGTCGGGCAGCGAGTCCCACGATCCGTCGTTGAAGTGATAGATATGCGGAGCCTGCGCGAGTGTCAAGAAGAGTAATTAAGTCAGCTTGCGTTTTCGAGGAAGTGAGAGGAGCTGGAGGAGAGCAACGCACAGAGGCGGCGTTGGACGACTCCTCCTTGGAGTCGAGGTCAGCCTCGCATGGATAGACGACCTTGATCTTGGTAGGATCAAAGGGAGCGAGGAGGTGCGCGCTCTTTTTGCCATGACGAAGACGAGGCTCGAAACCTTGAGCTGCCGTGAAGAGGTCCTCGAGGAAGGAGCGGGGAAGTCGTCCCAACGAAGAGCCCTGCGAACGATCAAACCGTCAGCTTCGATCAATCCCTCGAATCGTGCGCAGCTCACCATGCATTCGAGCTTCCAGTCTCCTCCATCGAAGCTCTTCAACTCCTTCACAGCAGCTGCCAACGAGCCGAGTCCTCCTTCCTTGCCGGCATCGAAAGCCTGAGTCGCGAACTTGCCGGACAGCGAGTGAACGAGACGTCCTTGGTTCGAGTCGGTGAAGTCGTAGGTGGAGAAGAGGTTAAGGAAGGTGGAAGCGCGTGAGTTGCGAAGAGGAAGATCGACTGATTTGAGAAACTTCAGAAGGCCGAGGGAGAAGGGAGTGTGAGTCGGGTTGGCTTCAGGCTGGGCTGCCACGGGCATCGAGTTGGAGAGGAGAGGGAAATCTTGAATGAAGACAGCGTTTTCCGCTCCATCCCAGCTTAGTGGTCCGTTGAAGTTGGCGGTCGGGATGGCGATGCGAAGGTAGGGGGTGCCGTTGGGAGCTTTGCGAGCGAGCTGTGAAAAGAAAGAGCGTCAGATGCCTGTCGGAGCAGAGCTGGTAGAGCTCCACTCACTATCGCTAACTTGGCATGCGTCCCGACGGGCCCAAACTTGCATGGCGCGCGGTGAAGCACAATCGGGCCTACGGCGAATGCTCCCTCTCCCACCCCGCTTGGAAGGTCCATCTTATCGTAGATGAGCAAGAGCGGCTTCCCAATCCCAATCCCAGCCTGATTCCCCGTGGAGCTGCTCTGCACGTCCCCAGCCCCAACGAGGTCGCCAATGAAGTCCAACTTGAGTCGCATCGTCGCTACGATCCCGCGCTCGTTCGTCCCTCCACCGTACCCGAAGACGTCGAAAGCCGACAGCTTGAGATCGTCGCCGCGAACAACTTTTCCGTTGTCGGGTCGAGTGTAGGCGAGGGTGAGCGTCGAGAAGGGAAGAGAGGGCGAGTCGGGCGAGCCGGTGTGGTAGAAAGCGCGCTGAGTGGGGCGAGGCGAGGAGTTGGAAGAGATGGAAGAGGTAGAAGTCGAACGTTGAGCGAAAGCGAAGATGGGAAAGGTCGATTTGGGTACTACTACGGGCGAGGCGGTCGAAGAGGTGGTCGACTTTGCTCCGCTGGCTGCCGAAGCTCCACTGCCGCTCTTTGCAATACTACCATTCTCCGAGCTCGTTTTACGCTTCTTTGAAGGCGCCTGCGCCTCAACTGAAGGCCCCTCGGAGAGCTTGCGAGACGACGAGGGTCGGGGCGCTGTCGAGAAGGATTTGGTGGTGCTGGGGGAGACCTTGGAGCGAGGAGAAGAGGCTACGGAAGGACTAAGCTCGTCATCAGAGCTATCTCCCGTGAGATCGAGCATCTCCAGCATGGTCGAAGCAGCGAAGAGACGAGATGATGGCAGGAGATCAACCTGCGTTTTGGCCTTTCGAAACGAGAACAGTTCGAGAGCTCGGACCTCCTCGCCCCTGTCTGCAAGTTGTACTAGAGTCGATCGCTCTTTCTGAGCGAGTGTTCAGAAACTATCACACCTCTTAGCTCCCATGGCCTCGACCAAGACCAGCAGATCCCCATGAACGAGACCTCGGCGATGTCGAGAATTCGCTCGAAGACCTCCTGACCTACAAGGTAGCAACAGGATTACACCGACACTCGCACAATACCGATAAGATCTTCCTCCTCTTCCTCCTCCGCTTCATCTTCCTCCGCAATAACCTCGCCTTCCCACTCCCAACCTCTCAACCCCTTCTCCCTCGCTCGCCGTCTCCACTCGTCCAAGACCCCCCTCGTCATCCTACCCACCCAGCTCTCCCTCGCCCTCGTATCTCCCACAAACACCCTCGTCCACCCTTCCGGCCTCGTCGCCAATTCCTTTCCCTGTGGCTCGGCCAAGAGAGCTTCCAACGCCGAGGGAGGCGACAGCTCGCTGTCTAATGGAATGTAGTTGCGAGCGCAGCCGTCGAGGCCGTCGATGGAGCGCCAGTCGGTGGGAGTGTCGAGGAGGACTTCGACTTTGTTGTAGCAGTCTTGAAGGGAGCGTTGACCGTAGTCTGTGACGAGGCGAGGGTCAGCCGAAGCGAGCTGGAGAGAAGGGGAAGACTCACGGTTCAAGCTGATGCCCTCTTGAGGTAAAGGAACCCCCTCTGAAGGGTAGACGTTGTGCTTGGGCTTGAGAACGTTGCCGTAGGCGTCGTGAATGATGTTCTCGGTGGAGTGGCCGTCGATGGGCTTGCAGGCGTCTGCACGGCTCACGAGAGATCAGCACTGCGATAGACATCGAGCAAAGAGACGTTTAACTCACGTGGACCGTGCCAAGCGGCGACTTTGGCTTCGTAGTTGGAGTGGAGGAAGGTCTGAGGGAAGGAAGGGTGTCAGCTCCTTCTTCGACGCGAAGACGAGAGCCCATCCGACTCGACTCACCTTGCCGTAAGTATACCGGTTGGGCTGCTTCCTCTCTCTCGTCGTATGCACCTCGGTCACCATCTCATCCATCATCAACTCGCGCACTCCGACATTTTGAAACATGACCCTCGTCACGGGCACACACTTGGCCTTCTCCAGCTGCTCCAGCATCCCATGCAGAGGGTATCTCCACTCCGAGAGCCCTACCTCCGCTTCGGGGTTAGGAGTAGGGACGTGGGAGGACCAGCCGGGAGGGTCGACGACGAGAAATTCGTCGAGGTCGTGGTGGATGGCCCAGTTGGTAGCGGGAAGGACGTGACGCTCGCAGAGACGGAGGAGGTGTTGTTGGTAGACGGCTCCGACGTTGACGCCCTCTGTGGTGGGCGAGACGAGGTCAGCGACGAGCTCGGCGAAGGGTCCTGCTTGCGCCGAGGGGTCAAACGCACCATGATACTCCATCTCGTACAAAATCACGCTCCCTTCTACTAACCACGGCCTCAGTAGCTTCCTCATCTGTCTTGTAGGGAAGTTGTCGAACAGGACGAAGCGCTCTGCGAAGGAGAGACGTCGGTCAGCTCTTTCCCTCTCCGGGCCTTCTGACCTCGAATAGCGAGATTCCATCCCACTCACCAACACCCAACAACCTATGCCATACGATCCACTCTGGCAAGTAGCTAATCTCATGCGTCGGCACGGCGCAGACAGTGACATTGATCCTCACTTGGTCGGGCGAAGGCAGGACGGTGAAGTTGGCGATGGCTTCCACGAGGGGGATCGCAGCTCGTTCAGAAGGGTGCAGCAGAGGTAGCGAGTCGGGGAAGGAAGGTGCTGCTGGTCTTGAGGAATGAGGAGGAGGAGGAGGCGCGTTGAAGGAAAGCGGCGCTTCGGAGTGCGAGTCGTCGGCCTTGGAACTGCTTTTGTAGGCGATCAGCGCGGGCGGGAAAGCAGGGATCAAAGGGAGACATACGTAGAGAAGGAAGTCAAGGCAGGGAGACCCGATACGACGGCCGAGTGCTGCGAACCGACGAGGAAGACGACCAAAACTAGCGTGATGGCAGCCACGAGCGCTAGTCGTTTGTTGGAGGGGAGGGGCATCCCGCCGACAGCTCGTCGTTTGTTCCCTGTGTGCTGTACTGAAACAGCTGGACCCCTTGCTGTACGATAGCTGGCTGGCGGAGGAGGCGAGAAAACGAGCAGAGAATGAGGCGGAGAAAGAGAGTTGGTCGAGCTCGACGCGTCGAGTCTCGAGCGCTCGGCCGGTTCAGGATCAGCGCTCAGCGCTCAGCCTTCGCCCATCCTCGTCGGGGCGATCCCTGTCTCTCATTCTCACACTAAGATTCTCTCTCTCTCTCACACAAGTACCGAGAGAGCGCAGGATAATCCCGTGTAAATTGTAAGGCTGCACCATGAATCCTCTACAGTCCTCCGTCCGAGCCAGCGTCGAGAGGAATCTCCTCCTCGACATCCTCGACCGTCTCGAAGGCATCGTAGGGAACGCGGTAGAGGCGAACGACGGGCTGTGGGAAGGAAGGCCGAGAGTCAGCTTCGAGGTCGAGAGCGCGGGAGAAGAGCCGAGAGTCGACTGGACAGCGCCGAGTCGATGCTTCGCAACGGGAGAGAAGGGATGCAGGAAGGTCGAACGCTGTAGGAGAGCAAAACGCACCTTGTTGGGGTCCTTGAGGAGGACGTACTTGCCCTCGGGCTGCTTGAAGCAAAGGTCGGCGATGGTCCTGACGATTCCCCATCCGTTGGCGAGCGAGATGTTCATCTGCGAAGCAAACTCGCGGGGCTTGTACCATTGGGTACCGAGGATGGTGTGGCGGGAAGAGTCGCGGGGGTTGGCACGCGAGACGTATCTGGAGGAGGCGGGAGAGGGCAAGGAGGGAGAAGGTCAGCGAGAGGGCGAGCTTCGGTTCAGACAGCACAACATACCCCATCTTCATCTGCTCGGCACCGGCAAGGATACTCTGAACAGCGTAGCGAGCGAGCTTGGAACTGTTGTTCTTCATCTCGGTAGCGACGACGGCTCCCCTCTGCGAGTCGAGCTTGGTGCGCCAGTCGGGCGCTCCACCCGATCCCTGGGCCCTCGAGTCAAACTCGTTGAGCGTCTTGATAGTGATGTAACTATCCTCCTCGGCGGCACCGGCCGACTTGACGAACGAATCGACCTCGGTCCTGACGATGAGCTGCACGTCCTCGTCCTCGGTGATGCTGAGGTCGAACTTGCGGTACCGGTAACCGCACGAAGCGAGGGGCTCGGTCTCCTCGGGCGAGTAGAAGGGGTTGGGGTTCTCGAGGTCGATGCGCGACTCGGTGTCCTCGCGAACGACTTGGAACGCGAAGTTTTGGTTGATGTAGGTCGCCTCGAGCGAGAGGGACGAAGGGGTGTTGAGAGTGTCCTTCTCGTTCTCGAGAGGAGGGTCGGCGGCGTTCTCGTTGACGGAGGGGAAGTCTGCGGGGGAGAAGAGAGGTCAGCTTGATTCGGCGCCGAACTCAAAAGAGGCAGCGCCAGCTCACCGAAAGGTCCTCCCTCGCGCTTGTCCATGTAGAGCTTGTCGCCCTCGCGGGTGATGACAATGTCCCAGGGGTAGACGGTACGGGTGGTGCACATGAGCATGGAGAGAATGGCGTCGGTAGCGAAGATCTGAGCCTTGTCCTTGGCAGCGAGCTGTTGAGAGGGAGCGAGAATTGTCAGCTCGTTAAGAGATAAGTGCAGCATGAGCTACAGCAACTAACCTCCTGGATGATGGGGTCGTCGGAGGTGGTGGGGTTGTAGCGGATGCGGTCGATGATCTGAAGGGGCTTCTCGGTCTTGGTGTTGACGCGGTCGTAGGTCTTGTCGTACTCGTACAGGAATCCGTGCGACGAACTATGAAGCGCAGATTCGAGTCAGCTATCGCTCTACAGGCAGCGCAGGAGGAGAAAGAAAGGACGCACACAGTCTCGACCTCGGTGGTATCAACCTCGAGCCTCAGCTTGGCGAGACGAGTGAACTCAATCTCCTCCAGCACGGCCCAATCACTAGCAATAACGACCGAAGCGTCCCTCGTCCTCTGCTCCTTGTTCCAGTCCTTCCAGCCAACGCGACCGCCCTGCGTCGCTCCGCGAGCGCCCTTGCCGCCAGCGCGAGCGTAATCCTGCCTGCCCTGCTGGCCTGCACGTCCGTAGGCCTGAGCACCACCACGACCTCCTGCTGCTCCTCCGCGCGCTCCACCACGTCCTCCACCGCGGTTGAACTGACCCGTCCTGCCCAAGTTTGCGAGTCCTCCGCCAGCAGCTCCGCCTCGCTTGGCGGCGGCGCCCTTGTTGCCGTCGACGAGCGAGAAGGAAGCCTCGTCCTCGTCGTGGAAGTAGGCGAAAGTACCCGCGGATCCAGCGCCGAACGCCTCCTTAGGCTCGCGGCCATACTTGCCAGATCCTTGAGGAGCTCCAGCGCGACGCTGAGCTCCAGCAGCGGGACCAGCGGCGGCCGAGGCCTCGAGGTTCCAGTCGACTACACGACCGAGCTTGTCGTTCTTGGAGAAGGGGGCGTAAGGGATGCTGTTGGACGGCGCAGAGGCGGAGGATCAGCTTTTGTCGATGCGCGTCTCTCTCTGCTGAGCTGCTTGAAAGCTGTAGGGGATTGGGACCTACTCCTTGAACTGAGCGGGAAGGTGTTGGTTACTAGGGCCGAAACCTTCGGGGTTGTCGACAACCGAGGCGATGAGCTCGGAAAGGCTCATGATTCTGAGGGAAGCGAGCGAGAGAACAAAGGTAGACGAGAGGGTTAGCTGAAGATGTAGTAGAGCAAGCGAGCTGCTGCACTGTAGTCTAGTACAAGTGTTTCTATAGGACGATAACTCACCTTTGTGATGTGTGAAAGCCAGAGCCGAACTGTCGCCTGGCGCTCTCTCCAAGTCTCGGCTGCGCCATTCAGGGGTCTCTCTCTTCCTCCGCCGAGCTCCTTCTTCGCTTCGGCGTTCAACTCTCGGCGTTTGAATCCTGCTCACTCACACACTTCGGCTTACACTGTCGCTGACACCCTACAGAGCGCTGGCTTAGCGAGAAGCTTGCCTATTCGATCCAGCTTCGTCAATCCACCTCGAATCGCACCTTTGCCCGCTTCTCAGCAGCTCAGCTCTTGCTCATGTCCTTCTCGTTCCGCTCTCTCACTTCTTCACTTCTCAACAAAACCCGTCAAGCAACTTCGCCTACAGCCCTTCGCACCTTGTTCGTCTTGCTCTCAGCCTTCGCCCTCGCCAATTTCGCCGCACCTCGCCAACTCACGCCTTTCTCCCTCTTTAGCACCACATCAGCAACCATGTCGTCCATCTCCAAGATCTCCTACGCTGTACGTTCTTCTCTTGCTGCGACTGCTCTGCGCAGTCCCCTGCTTTCTTCTTTCGCCCTTCTTTCGCTCCTCCCACCTCCGCCGACCGGTCGCTGACTTCCAACCTCAACAGGACGCCGTCTCGTCGCGCCGCTCCATCTACGCTCTCTCGGCTTCCTCCCCCATCCCCGACTCTCGCATCGTCGAGCTCGTCCAAGAGGCCGTCAAGCACTCGCCCTCCTCGTTCAACTCGCAATCCTCGCGCGCCGTCGTCGTCTTTGGCGAGCACCACCACTTTGTCTGGGGTGCCGTCAAGGATGCTATCAAGGCTGTTGTTCCCGATGAGGAGGCTTGGAAGAAGTCGGAGGAGCGCCTCAATGGCTTTGACGCGGCGTACGGGTGAGCTCTTTCTCTCACCTTCGCCGAATTGAACCTCGGAGCTGACCTTGACCTCTTCAATGCGACAGAACCGTTCTCCTCTTCGAGGACTCCAAGGTGGTTCAAGGCCTCCAGGAGAAGCTCCCTCTCTACAAGGACAAGTGTGAGTTGTCGCCTTCCTTCCGCCCACCTCGGCTCCCCCGGCGTGCCCTGTAAAGTCCTACAGGCGACTTTGAACATTTCACTGACTCTCATGTATCTCTTTCCAATTCTATACACCTGTCTCTACCCTCGCTCACCCCTCTCCCCACGCCAAATCCACCTCCTTCGTCCTCGCACTCGACGACGACAGTCCCCGAGTGGGCCGGCCATGCTCATGGAGCTCTCGCCGTCAACATCTGGACCTCTCTCGAGGCTGAGGGACTCGGAGCCAACCTCCAGCACTACAACCCCTTGAGTAGGTCTTGTTGTCCTCCCTCTGACCAAGCGCCGAGCTGACCTCTCCTCTCCCTCCTTCTCCCAGTCGACGCCAAGATTGAGGCCGAGTTCGACATCCCCTCCACCTGGCTTCTTACCGCTCAACTCGTCTTTGGAAAGAAGGAGGGAGAGCCCTACCCCAAGGAGTTCCAACCTGTCGAGGAGCGCGTCAAGGTCTTTGGCGCTAAGCAGTGAATCCCTCCTCCGGCCGTCGCCGCCGTCGCTCGCAGTGTAGAGGCCAAGCTGTAGTCGAACGCAGACTTAAAGTACTTCGCAATCCATTTTCGTTCTCAGTGCTTGCTTGGGCGAGAGCTGGAGTGAGCTTCAAAGGCGAGGAGCGAGAACGCCGAGCTTCACTCTCGCCCATCGACGTTCGCCTTTGCGCTCGCGAGGGACGCCCGATGAGCTGCACGGAAACTAACTATTGACATTGAACCTGATCTCGGCCCGACTAATGATGGATGAAAGGCTGGTTCTGAACTGTAGGTGGAGGAGGGAACGTCAGTTTCGGCGCTGGCTCAACCGAAGGGGAGCAAGACGGCGCAGAACCTCGACGGGAAGCAGCAATCTGCTCACGATCAATGAGGTAGTCACCATTCCTATTCGCTTGACCAGTCGTGTAGTGTCCTTGATCGACGTGCGAGTCGGCGGGATGATGATCCATGTGCGCTTCGACCGAGTCGATAAGCTCAATCTTGTGGTCGTCGTCGAGCTTCTTGAAGTCGCCGACTGTGGAAGAGTCAGCTTGAGATTTCAGCTGTGGGAGCCGCTACTCACACTGCTGCTCAGCCTCGAGGAAGGCGTGGTGCCCCTCGGGGGAGGAGTGAACTGCACTCGGCGACGACGAGAGGGTCAGTGGTGCTCCTCGGACGCTGCAGCAGGACTGCTCACCTTTGTTGACGTAAGCTTCCATAGTTTGATGTTTGATGGAGTGGACGAAGAGGAAGAGGCGAAGGAGCAAGCGAGAGAGATGGCGAAAGTCAGCTGAACGTCACCTGCCACTCGAGACTTCAAGTAGCTCTCGCTGCCAGGTGGGGACAGGAGGTCCTGCAAGGAAGAAGAGCTGTATGAGCCTCAGAACAAGGGAGCGCTTCGACCGTAGCTGTTGTACCCGGCATAAGATGAGCCAGGCCTGCTCGGCGCAAGCTCGGCGATGGGCAAACTCGCACTGGCGGCGGGAGATGCAGTGCGGCGAGTTGTTTGAAGGAGTTGTGACACTTTCTTTGTGTTCTGAAGGTCTTCAACGGAATCTGAGCTATACCAGGAGCCGCTCGGCGAGAGAGAAACGGCGGCGGAGAACACGATAGGAGTCACCCTCCTAGGACTCGTTGCTTCCTCGCATGCGTGACTCAGGAAGTGCCTATCTCCCCCTCAATTCCGGCCCAACCTCTTACAAAGCCAAGTGAACGGTCAATTTCCTCCTCGCCGGTCGGAGGAGAGGTGGAGCGCGAGAGTGGAGGCAAGGCGAGCTCTCTCTCCTGCTCTTCGCTTCTTTCGCTCACTTCGTCAACATGCCCGCTTCCGTACTTCCTGCTGGTTCTACTGTTCTCGTCACTGGAGCCAACGTGAGTCGCTACAGAGCTGGACGGCGGAGGAGCGCAAAACGAGAGCTGACCTCTTCACGGCTCAAAACAGGGCTTCGTCGCCTCGCACCTCATCGAGAAGCTATTGGGATACGGATACAAAGTTCGAGGATCGACTCGCAGTGCCGAGAAGCTCGCTCCCTTGCAGCAGAAATGGGATGCAGACTTCGGCGAGGGCCAGTTCGAGACGGTCGTCGTTGAAGACCTTACTGACGAGCCTGCGTTGCTGAAAGCGATGGAGGGTATGGAAATTGTTCTTAACGCTTGTTTTCAAGGCCTACAACTGACTGACTCCCTTCTTCTCACGCAGGAGTCTCGGCGGTCGCTCACGTCGCTACGGACCTCTCTCTCGGCAAGCCCGCCGAGGAAGTCATCGCCATCGTGGTGAACATGACCATCGGTGTGCTCGCTGCCGCCAAGAAGGTTCCCAGCATCAAGCGCGTCGTCCTCACCTCTTCCACCGCCGCCGGTCTCATCGTCGTCGCCGACGAGGAGCGCGCTCCCGTCAATGAGAGCACTTGGAACGAGCAGAGCAAGGTCAACGCTAGGAAGCCGAACCCCGACCTCTTCACCGTGTACTGCGCTACAAAGACCGAAGGCGAGCAGGCAGCCTTCAAGTGGGTTGAGGAGAATAAGGTGAGCTTTCGAACGCCGAGCTTCGTTGACGCTTCGTTGACCTTCGCTTTCCTCTCAAAGCCCCACTTCGAGTTCAACTCGGTTCTTCCAAACACGATCATTGGTCCTTCGGTGCATTCTAGTCAGAAGAAGCAGTTCATTTTGTCCATGTTCGAGGGAGACAAGGGCATGGCCGAGATGTTTCCGCCCCGTACGCTCCTTCTCTCCAGCGTTTGCTCGTCGTTGCAGCTTCTGACCGAGCCGATGTCCTCTAGAGCACTACGTCTCGGTTGAAGACGTGGCCCTCGTCCACTTTGGCGCTCTCACCCTTCCCTCCGTCGCCAACTCCCGACTTTGGACCGTCGCCGGGCCCTACAACTGGGACGACGTGCTCGACCAATTCCGCAAGCTTCATCCATCGCGCACTATCATGCCCAACTTCCAATCGGGCAAAGATTTGAGCAAGATTGACAACTCGAAGGCGACGGCGATTCTCAAGGAGCTCGGTCGACCGGGATGGATGAGCCTGGAGGCGAGTGTTGAGTCTTTGATCGGGAGGGAGTAGAGAGAAGGCTGTTATAGAGTAGTCTTGTAGTGGTGATCCCCCTTTGTGACGCATCTGAGCCCCCAAGGACGGGCTGAAAGCGACAGTTGCGAGCGCCGAAGGTCACCAGCGAGCTCAGTACAGGGTTCTCTGCTCTCAGGTTTGACACGACTCGGCTTCAACGTCTAAGGATGCTATTCCTAGCTCTAAAAGTGTATCACGCTCCTCAAAAACGCCTCAACAACTGCTCGGTGCCCGCTCACGTCGGTCATTCCGTCGCTGGCGAGCGGGAGGGAGGTCAGACGGGTCGTCTAGCTGCTCTCCAAAAAAGAACGTACATTCTATTTCCTTCTTGACGACGGTACCCGCTGCTTCTATGCTGTGATGGCGGATGAGGAGCACTGCGCCGACGAAGGAGATCGAGGAGCCGATGGCGGCGGCGAGGAAGACCTTGCGGAACCCTCCTTGGTAGTAGTGGAGGACGGTAGACACCGTCACGGTATCGAAGCCCGACTCGCTTGATCGTAGACGTGGTGGGTTGTCGAGGATCTCGCGAAGCACCTCCTTCGAGATCGGGGCATGCGAGACGGCGTTCTGAACGAGGGTGGAGGCGATGGCGACTCCAAAAAGGTTTCCAATCTGCCTCATCTGTAGACCGAAGGTGATCAGCACGAGTCGACGGTTCGGAGGAAGAAGACGGACAAAGACCCTGACTCCCGTTACGACGGTCAGATCCGCCTTGACGACGGAAGACTGAGCTGCAATAAGAGCGGTTTGGAAAGTTGGACCTAGACTGAAGCCGACGAGGAGCCTGTGAATGTGCGAGATGAGCAAGAGCTTGACCGAGGGAAGCTCGGCGCGCTCACAAAAACCCAATGATGCGTGCTTGCGACGTCTTGTCGTCCATGGTCGCCATCAAGCCGAGAGCTATGCTGTTGACGAAGAGCTGAGAGGGGGGTCAGGTTGAGCTAGACGTCGCAAACGGAGGGGACTCACCCCTCCCCAGATGAGCTCTCGCACTCGACCCGTCCGAACGGTTTTCATGGCGCAGATGAAGACCGTGGTGGCTGGGAAAAGACGGCAAGAGGTTAAGTAACATTTCTAGAGACTTTGAAGGTGCTGCTCACTGATGGGAAGGAGGAGAGGTAGGAGGTAGATTCCGCTCCCGATCGTTGAGAAGCCTTTCACTAATTGCAAGAACTGAGGAACACTAGGTGAAAGTCGACGTTAGCTGTTATCCATTACTCTATGAAAGCCAACTCACTAGAAGACAAGGAAGCTGCGAGATCGAGGGTCAGCGAGCATTTGAGAGAAAGAGAAGGAGAAGCTCCTCACCCTACGTTCATTCCCGTAGTGAGAAAACCGAGGAGCATGACACCTTGTACGGTGGTGATTTTGAAGATTCGCATGGGAATGATGGGGATGCGAGGACCTCGAATCTCCCAAAGGCAGAAGCTCACGGCGATGGCGGCGCCGACGACGAGCGCCGAGAGGACGGGAGCTGAGGCCCAAGGATACACCACGCCTGCAGGAAGGCACCACGGTCAGCATTCTTGATCTAACTTAATGTTTTCGCCGACTCACCACCCCAGCTGAGAGCGAGCAAGACGAGCACCGACGAGCAGATTAAGAGTCCCGAGCCAACAAAGTCGATTTGTCCGAGCTTGACCCGCCAGCTTCCTGTCACGGGGACGGCGGGGACGAAAAAGAAGATGAGTACCATCGCGATGGCTCCGAGTGGTAGGTTCTGTAGCGCAGAGGTCAGAGATTGGTGCGCCGAGCTACTCGATCCTTCTCGAACTCACGATTCTGAAGCACCACCGCCAGTCGGATGCTGCGAATATTCCTCCTCTGCAATGAGAGAACGGTAAGCTTAGTAGAAGCGAAGCGGTAGCGATACGCACAGAATGGGACCGACAGCGTCGGCGAACGCGAACATGGCCTCCTGCGAGACGGTTCAGCTCGCTTTTAGCACCGAGAGAGTCAAACACCACGTACAAAGATGACTTGATATTTGCCTGAGTGCGGAGATGTAAGCGACTTGTCCAAGACCGATGCAGCTGGCGCTTACTTCGCTCTTTGATCGAGACGACGTCGAGGCAGACAGCTGCAAAGCGCAAGGATGAGCTGAGTCAGCGACACTAGCGTCGTCCTCGGATCTGTATCCTCACCTTGCGCGAGAACGAGAAGCGAACCACCTCCGATTCCCTGCGAGACGAGGGTGAGCGCCGAGTCGGCATCTCGGCGATGAAGCGCTCACCTGGAACGTGCGAAAAACGATCATTTGGCCGATGGTTTGAGCCTACAGTAACGGAAGGGTGAGCGGATGATTTGAAGCAAGAGAATGAGAGACCTACCAGAGAGCATGCGAGGGACGCGAGGAGGAACTCGCCGAGGCAGCAAAGAAGGAGGACCTTGCGACCTATTGGAGAGCGAGGGTTAGCGTAACCGGGTTGACAGAAGCTCCAAAACTCACCCAAGATATCGGAGAGACGCCCCCAGCACGGGCATAGCGCGCACTGAGCGAGGAGATAGCTCGTGACGATCCAGCTGCCCCGCGTCCCAGCGCCGAGAGCGGCCGAGATGGTCGAAAGAGAGGTCGCCATGATAGAAGCTTCCAAGATTGAAAGAAGGACACCTGTTCCGAGCGCGAAGAAGACCTACAGGCGATCGTCAGCCGTCCTTTCGCGATGCGGCCCACCTCCTCACAGCGAGCTGGCGAGGCGAGCGCCTCTTCGTCCCTCCAAGGACTCTTTGTTCGACTCTTCAAGCTCACCAGTATGATACGAGACGGCGGTAGGAGATTCGTCTGATCCACGAGCTCACTCGCGCTCGCGCCATCCTCCAAATCCAGCTCCTCCTCCTTGGTGGGTACTCGCTCTGGCGGTACGGCCAATACAGCAGCCGTCGGTAACGCTGGTGCTGCTCCTTCCATCGCTGTCGAGTTTTGAGAAAAGAGCAAAATGAAGTCGAAACCAGAGAGCAATTCGGAGCTGGGGGTCGGAGGTGAGTGAATCTGGGGATCCGAACGAAGCGCCGACGAGAAGGATACAAGGTGCTTCCTTGCTCGGTATAGCTTGTTAGAGTCTTCAAGACACCTCAGAGCCTTTCAAACCGGCAGGAAATTGAAGAGACCTCCTATTCAACACCCACTCACTTCCGACGAGAGCGGCTCCGCACCTCTTGCTCTCCTGCCGTTCACTGCTCGTCGCTTCATTTCTTCTGCTTGATCTCGCACTGAAAGAGCAATGATTCTGTGAGTGCATCTGTAGCTCCCTCTACTCAGCCCTCGCTCACCCCTTCCCTCGCCAGCCCACCCGTCGTCTACGCCTTCCCTACCCCCGCTGCTCTCTCTGCAGCTGGCGCCAAGTTCATCCTCGAGGCTCAGAACAAGGCCATCGAAGAACGAGGCGTGTTCAGCATTGCCTTCAGCGGAGGAGACCAGCCCGAGGTGCTCTCATCGGGATTGCTCGATTGCGAGGGCATTCAGTGGTCCAAGTGGTGAGCCAAGTGAAGCTTTATATGTATTAGAAGCACCAGCGCTGACCACACCGATCCGACAGGCAAGTCTGGCTCGCTGACGAGCGCCTCGTCCCGCTCGGCCACCAGGAGTCGAACTATCGCTTGAACATGGATGAGCTGTTCAGCAAGACGCCGATCAACCCCTCTCAAGTACATGCCGCCAACCCCGAGCTACTGAGTGATCCAGACGCCTGTGCCAAGTGAGCAAGCCGACGAGGGAAGGTTCGGCGCCGAGCTGACCTTGCTTCGCGCAGAGATTATGAAGCTAGGCTCCGTGAAGCTTTCAAGGGGAACCTCGACGATGCTGGATTCCCTCGCTTCGATATTGTGCTCATCGGCATGGGTCCAGACGGCCACACTTGTTCCCTATTTCCTTCCCATCCTCTCCTCCACGAGTCTTCTCGCTGGGTCACCTTCCTCACCGACTCGCCGAAGCCTCCTCCTGTTCGCATCACACTCACCTACCCATCCATCGCCAGCGCTCGCAACATCGTCTCGCTCGGCTACGGCTTCGACGCGGCGACGCTCAAGCGAGTGCTGGAAAAGGAGGATCGCGAGACCGGATTGCCGGCGGCGAGGATCAAGAGTAGCGATGGTAGCCCGGTATTGTGGTTTATCGGAGAGGGAAGCGTGAGTTGAAGGTTTCGTTGCGTTGAACGAGCCCGAAAGACGAGCAGTAAGAAGCTGACTTCTTCTCGGCGCAGACCAAGGGACTCGACTACCCCGTTACACCCTTTTAAAGTCACGAGGTAGCGGCGAGGTAGCACCGGTGCACTTGCGACGACCTGTTTCCCATCACCGGCGTGAGAGGGGATCGCCGAAGAGTAAGCTGAGAGAGGAGAGCGCCGAAGTAGATTCGCTTCTGCCTGCTTCGAGCTTCGAGATCTGGAGTCTTTGCGAGAGAACGACATCAAGTACAATCTAACCATGCTTCCGCATACTATATCACCCTTCGCGCCCGTCACCGAGAGAAACGACGACCGAACTTCCCCTCGCCTTAGGCCTTTTGAGCGTTCCAAGCATCGTTGAGACCGGCAAAGACGCCTCCGGCGATCATGCGCTGCTCGACGGTCGTGTTGTTGACGTTGAGCTGTAGTGGAGGAAGGCGAGAGGAGGCGCAAGGGAGGAAGGAAAGAACGAGAAGGGCGAGTCAGCTCGGAAGGCGAGACGAGAGGGCGAAAGCAGAAACGCTCACCTTGTCCGGATGCACCTTCCCAATAGCCCTCACATACCGCACCTTCAACTGCCCCTCCGAGATCAACTCGTGCATCCCAACCTTCTTCCACTCCAACTCGGGCCACAACACATTCTCCAAGCTCGCAATCAACGCCCGAAGATTGGCCTCCTTGCCTCCCTTCCACGCCGTAATCCTAGCGTCCACCGAGTCCTTGAGCGAGAGTCGTAGATCCTCTTCAGCCGATGCGGCGGCGGAAGCAGCTTGAAGAGCGCGAACGGCGTCACCGGATCCTTGGACGGCGGGTGCGGAGGCTGAAGCGGCGGGTCGTGGTCGAGGAGGGGTAGCGGAGGCTGCCGATTGCTGAGCGCGACGAGCGGCGACGGCCGAGACGTTGCCCATGGTCGAGATGGGCGGGGCTGATCCTCCTCCACCTCCTGCGCCGAGCATCTTCCTGCACCGAGCAATGCCCTCGCTAATGACCTTCCTCCCTCCACCGCTCTTAGCCAACACCTCTCCACCCTTACTCAACGTCTCCCAATCCACCAAAGCCGCCTTCCACTTCTCATTCGTTTCGTTTGCCTTGGCCCTCTTGCCGAGCGCCTTGCCGAGTTGATCCCTCAACGAAAGGTCGCTCGCCTCGGCAGGCAAAACCTCCGCATCGAGAGCCGCCAGATCCGCCGCGGAGGGCTCGGTGAAGGGCGCTCCCTCCTCCAAGCGTAGGAGGATTCGGATGACCTCCCCGGCGTCCTCGCCTGCCTTGCGCTCGTCGCCGTTCCGTAGCCTTGCCGCCGCCCGGTTGTTGAGCAGAGGTACGAGCGCGAGACTGCCCTTCGGTAGCGCTTCGATGGCTTTGGTGTAAGCGACGTCGGCGTCACCGAACTGTCCGAGCTTGAAGTGCGAGTTGCCGGTGGTCTTGTGCTCGAGTGAGGCAGAGAGGGCGGTTGGAGAATGAGATACGGAGGGTCGAGGAGGACGAGCTGGAGGAGGGGTGGGAGTGCGGCGTGGTGGTGCAGGAGCGGGCGCGGAGGGAGTCGCCGACGAGGGCTTGGCCCGACGCCAGGGAGAACGGTACTCGGCGGAAGGAGGTGCTGCTGCTGGAGGTGTAGGGCGAGTGGGAGCGGATTGAGAGGGAGGAGGTGGGCGCTGGGGTTGACGTTGAGGAGCCGAGGGAGCGGCGGATGGGCGTTGAGGGAGGACATCATCGACGACTCCTCCATCCGACTCGTGGTCGCTATCCTGGAAGAGCGTTGGTGGTGGCTTGGTGGGCGCTTCCTCCGAGGTTGGTGGTCGACGACGAGACGAGCTGGAGGAAGCGACGGGAGCGGGAGTGCCCTCCTCGTCGTCGACCATGTCCTCGGTCCACCATTTCGGTCGGCCCTTCGCTGGTCCAGCCGCCTCCTCCCTCCTTCCAGCCCTGCCATTCTGCGCTCCTTCTCCTGCTCCTCCAACGCCTCCCTCCTGCGCCTCGTCGAGCACCTTCTTCACCGACTCTCGTCCCTTCTCCCAGTAGGCGTTGGCGCTCTTGAACATCGAGAAGCCAATCTTGCTCGCCTGCGCCAGTAGCTCGTTGGCCTGCTCCTGCACCTTGGTCTGAGCAGCCGTCGCAGCCTCAGCCTTGGCTTTAGCGGCAGCAGCAGCCTCCCTCGCTCGCCTGCCCGTTGCTGGCCGCTCCTGGAGGACAGGCTCATCGCGCTCCCTCTCCCTCTCCCGAGGCTGTTGCCGAGGTCGAGGTCGCTCCTCTTCCTCATCCTCCGCCAGCCGCGATCTCCATCGTCCTTCTTCCCGTCTCCTCTCCTGCGCCGCACCGACCTGCTGCTCTTCGACGAGCGCTTCCAGCGCCGCCTCGACGTTCCATCCTCCCTCGGGCGAGGCAGTCGCGACGAGGGCGGCCTTCGACTGAGGGATGGAGAATCCCATCTCGATGAGAGATCCGAGGACGTGCGGTGGTGGAGAGGCGGTGGAGGAGCGGGAAGGTGCATTGGCGGGGGTGCGAGTACGAGAGGGTTGCGAAGGGGCGGGTGCGGGCGATCGAGAGGGAGGGGGAGCGGGTTTTGAGAATGCACCGAGGAGATCAAAATCGTCTGAGGCGGCTGTGGTGGATTGCCGAGAGGGTGCGGACGAGGATCCGAGAAGCGAGGAGCTCGTGTCGAATGGGTCGTCGTCGTCGAGGACGTTGCGAGAAGCGTTGCCGTTCGAGCGAGAAGCGGCGGGGGCAGGAGAGCGAGACGAGGGAGGTGGAGTATCGAAGCCGAGGTCGAATGGGTCCTGGTTGGCGGCGGAGGGCTTGGGCTTGGTGCTCGACGAGACGGGGGGCGCCGACGCGAGGAGATCAAAGTCCCAAGGATCGGGGTTGGCGCTAGGCGGCTTGGGAGATGTAGCCGAGTTCATGGAAGCTCCTCGAGAAGGTGGTAAAGCTGGCGAGCTGTAGGGAGCGAACAAATCAGCGGGGGCACGCGACACGAGCACGCATCTCGGCTCGCTGGCGAGATGTAGAACGACTTACGGTGAGCGCGAACCAGATCCGCCTGTACTGCTCGGACTCAATGTAGTCCAAGTCCCTCCATTCGCTCCCACCCCGCCGATCTTCGCTGCGCTCTCCCTCGCGAGTCGCTCAGCCATGCTCAGTCCTCCGGCGTTGGCTTGAGCCGAGGAAGGCGAGGCGCCAAAGAGCGACGAAAAGGCATCATCTCCTGCACCTGAGCCAGCTTTTATAGGAGCGGCTGGCCTGCCTGCGGGTGTTGGAGCGAGACGACCGTTGGCTGAGGCGGTTGAGGTGGAGCTGGGCGAGTAAGGTGAAGCCGAGCGAGATGGGAGTGGTGAAGGAGTGTTGGTGCGCATCTGTGAGAGGTAATCGAACGAAGATTTGCCTGCACCGTAAGCTGCTTGAGGCCCCTTGGCTCCCGAAGCGCCCGAGCTCGAGGAGGGCGCGGCTGGTGCTGAGAGGTCGAGGTCGAGTAAGTCGTCCATGAAGGGCTGAGAGCGCTCCTTACTACCTGTAGCCGAGTAGGAGCGCTGTACGAAGTTGAACGAAACTCGTCGAGGTGAATCGCAAGAGATCAAGCAGCGGCGCGTTGCGATTCCCGAGGGTTGGCTTCGTACCGCCTCGTTTCGTTTCGCTGCTCTCAATGTCGCTCGCTCCCGCCGCTGCCAGGCGATCTACTCGGATAGCTGCTACTGCTGTTACTGGCTCTCATATACAGCTACAGCCTCGGCGGCACTTCTTCAACCTCCCCTCGCCCTTCGCTTCTTCCTCTTCTTCCTCGTCATCCCCTTCAGCAGCCGGCACTCTCACCAAACGAGGCTCAGTATACGTCTATGAAGAGTCTCGTAACATGCCGTGAGTAGTCTGTAGCTCGTTGCAAGCCTCTGCGTTGCCCAACTCACGCGTCTTTCTCTCCTTTCCCCTTCCGTGCTCGCGTACAGCTACACGCCTCAACAGCTCTACTCGGTCATCGCTGATGTAGACGCCTATTCGTCCTTCCTACCTTTTGCGACCAAGTCGGAGGTCCTTTCGGCCGTGCATGAGGGCCAATCTCGGTCGGTGCAGGAGCAAGGATGGCTCAAGGGCGGGCAGGAGGGAGAGGTATGGCAGATGGAGGCAGAGTTGAAGATTGGTGCTATGGGATTCGAGGAGGGCTATGTCAGCAAGGTAGAGGCCAAGAAGTGGGAGAAGGTCTCAGTGAGTCGGCCCTTCACCCTCATCTTCTTCCTCCGAAGCTCGCTGATTCCCTTCCTACCGCTCCGATGCTCCTCTACAGGCAACAGCAAAAGATACCACCATCTTCAAGCATTTGACGACTTCCTGGGCTCTCACACCTCAACCGCCATCCGCCGGCAGACCGCTCACCAAAGTCGACCTCTACCTCGCCTACGCCTTCATCTCACCCTTCCACGCTGCTGCAGTGAGCGCCATGTGGGAGAAGGTTAGCGGTATGATGATTGGAGGGTTTGAGAAGAGGGTGGGAGATGTCTACGGGCGCTAGGGACACATAGACTTGAGGGAGCTAGACCTTTGGAGAGGTGTAGACTCATGTAGGTGAGTTGAGCTTCGTCTATTCTTCCCGTCTTCTCGGATACTAAGCGAACTTCTGGACACAGATTGACTGCTATTATACACGACTTGTCGACGTCTCCCTCGCGCTCGGCGTTGGGCTCATTGCTCGGCGCCTCGCCATTTGGTCGCGTTCGTTCAAGCGACGACGACCGCGCATGACAGGTTCTCTCAAACTCTTCATTTCTCACCTTCGACTCGTCGCGCGAGTGGATTGGTCGCCCTACAGCCCTCTCTCGGCGCCAGCGCTCGCTCGGCAACCTTCGGGGGCTGGGAGACAGCTGACCCTTTCGCCTCGCCATTCCATCCCCAACAATGATTTCTGAGCTGGTGTTGAGAGTGAACAAGAAGGTGCTGAGCACGCCCAAGTACAGCTCGACCGAGGAAGGCCGCTTCGCTCACCGGCATTTACTTTCCCCCTTTACCGCGGCCTGACTGTCAAGCTGTATTTCAAAGCCTGTTTCAACCGGTACCGAGCAATACCGTCTCTTCCTAGACCTTTCCTACATTCTTCCCCTTCTCACCCTCTCTCTTCGCTCCTCCCCCTTCCCCGCTTCGTCTCTTCCCCAGCTTTCTCTCCTCTCTCCCCCTCCGAACTTGTTCGATTCGACCCAACCACGACTTTCGCTTCTTTCTCCCTCTTCCCACATCTCTCGTATTATCATGCGTGCCATCCTCCCCGTAGCTCGACACACTCGCAACCTCGCCTCCGTCCGTTCTGCACCTTGTCCACCTTCTCCCGTCTCGCTCCGGACAATCCTCCTCAACGATTCGCACCGACTGGCCGTTCGACCACTCTTGCCTGGGAGGAATTGGCAAGAGATTGAGAAAATCATGCAGATTCATGGGGATTCGACTACTTGCTCGATGAGTAGAGGTGCACCGAGGAGTGGGTGAGTCCCGTCCGAGGGAGAGCGAGCTCGACCATTGGGGACGGCGCGAGCTAACGTTGGGGAGCGTTCTTCGGAGTGCAGGCCAATGGACTACAAGGAAGCTCGTAGCTTGATGGACCTCTGGAACGATCCCTTCATCTTTGGGTGAGCTTTCTCGGCCCTCGAAGCTCGACCTCCGAGCCCCCCTCCTCCTCTTCGCCGAGCGCTGACTTTGAGCTCGGATCGCAGAGCCATCATCTCCCTTCTTCCTCGCTCTTGGGATCAGGATCATCTCTTGCAGCAGTATCTCGAGCAGGAGAAGGTCGTTGGAATGATGGCTTTGACGCTGCCGGGGAGTCGAGAAGGCGAGGAAGGTCAGTTCGGCATTGCCCTCGCGCAAGAGCATCAGGTGCGCTGGCTTCTTTCGTGACTTGCTAGTAATTATTGACCTTATCTACTCACACAGGGCAAGGGATTCGGGACCGCCTCGCTCCGCTGGCTGCTCTCCGAAGGGTTCGCTCCTCCTGCCTTCGACTCGGCGGCGAACTTTGGAGAGGGCGACAGTTTCTCTCGCCTCAATGGAGCAGAGATGATTCAGGGAGAGACTTTGACATCCAACGTACGGGCTCGTCAATGCTGGAGCAAGTTGTGAGTCGCTTCGGCGTTGATGGGGCCCCCGAGCTCACTCTTCTCTGCTTGTACAGGGGATTCAAGGAGGTCGGAGAGAAGGAGGGGAAGGTTCATGTGTACGTTTGTGTGCTCTTGAGCTTCCGATCCGTCCTCTCTCGTCGTCAGTAGCGCTGACCTCTCGCTTTTCGCAGCCGAATTACCCGGGCCGAGTGGCAGGAGTCGCAGAAGGCTAGTCGTTGAAGTTCAGCATTGTTGTACAGATCAAACGGACATTTGGAATCAGTACCCCGGCTCAGTTCAGCCCATCACTCTTCTTCTCCCCCTCTGCGCCGAGCTGCTGCTCTCTCGACCGAGTTCGGCTCTGTCTCTTCGCCGGCTGGGCTCCTGCGCGGGCTGAGATGGGCCAGCGAGTAGATGACGAATGGTCTCGGTACCCTAGCATCTCCCAGCGAACGAGCAAACGAAGCAGCGCGCCGTGAGAGACTTCTGCAGGGGAAAGGGAGCAAGACCGGGGAAATCGATGATGTAGCTCGAAGGGAGGCGAGAGTGTTGCGCTACTTGTTGGACGCTGTAGTGCTACAAACGAGTTCTTTGAGCCGTATTCGTCCTCGACACGCCTTGCTGTACCGTTACGCTTCGAAAGCTCCCTGACGTTCGCCGAGCAGCCTGCGGAAATAGGGGAGAGGGATAGGTGCAGCATAGCCAGTACGAGCAGCAGCAGTACAGACGCTTGCTACTACGTATAAAGGTCCCTTTGAGTCCGTAGCTCGGTCAAGAGACGGCCAAAGCGAGGGATTCGGAGGGCGACGCCGCGAGGGGAAATCGCATCTCTCTTTCTCCTTCCACATCTCACCTCGTCTCGATGTTTCGCGCCAGTCGTATCGTGAAGCAACAAGTAGCTTCGGCTGCTCTCAAGGAGCGCGTAGGGCGCAAGTCTTTCCTCGACAAGCTCAAGACAGCAGATGAGCTCGTTGGTTTGTTCAAAAACGACATGCACATTGGCTGGTCTGGATTCACTGGTGTCGGTGCGTAACTTCAAAGCTTGCGTTGGTACTCAAGCGGCCAGCTCTGCTGAGCTACAAGAATGGCGAGAGCTGACCTACCCCCACCTTGATGCGTCACTTCCTCCGCCAGGATACCCTAAAGTGCGTCGCTGGCCGTCTAAGCCCCAAGGACCTAAGCTGACAATTCGATTTCACTACAGATGGTTCCCGCTGCTCTCGCCGTACGTTCTCGTCTCGCTGCTGCTCGCCGACGACGACACCGAGGTTGCCGAGCTGACTTTCGCACGATTCACAGGACCACGTCGAGAAGAACAACCTACAGGACGATCCCGCTACAAAGCTCAAGTTCAATCTTTACGTCGGCGCCTCGACTGGACCCGAAACGGAGAACCGCTGGGCCGAGCTCGACATGCTCTCTCGGCGCTACCCTCACCAGGTGATTTTTCAGAGGCTTTGATAGCCTGCAGGTTGTCAAACGAAATTTACTCATTCGTTGTTCGTTCACCAGGTCGGCAAATCCATTGCTAAAGGCATCAACGAAGGCCGGATTTCGTTCGCGGATCAGCATCTGTCCAAGTTCCCGCAAGACTTGGAGGACGGCTTCTACACGCTCAACAAGAAGCACGGCAACCCCAACTATCCTCTCGACTACGCCCTCGTCGAGGCGACGGAGATCCTCGAGGATGGCTCCCTCATCCTCGGCGCTTCCGTGGGAGCGACACCAGAGATCCTCAAAAGCGCGGAAAAGATCATCGTCGAGGTCAACACTGCACTCCCCTCCTTCCGCGGTCTTCACGACATCGCGCCCTCGTACCCTCCTCCCTACCGCCAACCTCTCCTCATCTCGCACCCGAGCGACCGAATCGGATTGACCTCGATGCCCGTCGATCCCGAAAGGGTCATTGCCATCGTGGAGAGTAACAAGCCCGACAACACGAGCCAAAATGCTCCTCAGGACGACGTTTCGCGCGCCATCGGTTCGCACTTGATCAGCTTCTTCTCCGACGAGGTCGCGGCAGGACGATTGCCTCCCAACCTCCTACCTCTCCAGTCGGGTATCGGAAACATCGCCAACGCTGTCATCGGTGCGCTCGAGGACAGCCCATTCGAGCATCTGACCGTCTGGACCGAGGTGAGCTCGGCGCCGAAGAAACGACGTCTGAAGCGGCTTCTGACCCCCTTCCTTCTCTCCAGGTTCTCCAAGACTCCTTCATCCCTCTTCTCGACAGCAACAAGCTCGACTTCGCATCCGCAACGTCTCTACGCTTCTCACCCGAGAAGTTCGAGCACCTCATCTCCAACTGGGATCAGTACCGCGACCGCCTCCTCCTTCGTCCTCAACAGGTCGCCAACTCGCCCGAGATCATTCGTCGTCTTGGAGTCATCGCGTCCAACACGCCTCTGGAGGTCGACATCGTGAGCGCTCTCGATCGCACTCTCTCTCGATAGAGCTTCAACTGATGCCTCTGTACCAATAGTACTCGCATATCAACTCGACGCTCGTGGGAGGGACAAGATGCATGAACGGACTCGGTGGCAGTGGTGATTTCCTTCGCAACGCCCGTCTCTCATGCGTTCACACACCCTCGGTGAGTTTCTCCGAGCTCAATTTGGCGGCTAGGGAGCTGACCCTTCTCCATAGACTCGGCCTACCAAGTCAGATCCTCATGGTATTTCATGCATTGTGGCCTTTGCTTCTCATATCGATCATAGTGAGCTCGCCTTCTCTCAAGTCCCTTCCCGAGCTTCGCTAATATTTGCCGTCTTCTTCTGCAGCCGAGCATGATATTGACGTTCGTACCGGCTCGTCGAAGGTGATGAGAGAAGTCATGCTAACCCTCCTCACCTACCTTGCAGGTCATCGTCACCGAGCAAGGTTTGGCCGACATTCGAGGCTTGTCGCCGCGCGAGCGCGCGCCTGTCATCATCAACAAGTGCGCTCATCCCGTCTACCGCGACCAATTGATGGAGTATTACGATCGGTGAGTACTCGTGTCTTCTTGTTTCCCCTCGACATCGGCAAGCGCCGAGCTCGGAGGGCGTCGGCGAGCAAGTCGAGCTGACTTCTCCTTCCTCGCAGATCACTGCACGAGTGTCTCAAGCGAGGAGCAGCTCACGAGCCTCATATGCTGCGCAACGCTCACAAGATGCATACCAACCTCCTGGAGCACGGTACCATGAAGCTTGACAAGTGGGATCCTTGAGCCGTTGCCGAGTAGATGAGTGTACAAAGAAACGAGCTTCGAGCGTACTGCAGGATGAGAGAGGGATCCTTTCCTTCGCGCTTCCTCTTGATAACGCAAGCCCGAACTGCAAAGGACGAAGAGAGCGAGCGCAGAACTTCGCCGAACACCTTGCTCGGTCGATCGTCGGAACCGCGTAAAGATATTAGCAAGAACTTTACAAAAAGCTAAGTATACACATCTGAGAGCGCTTTGATTAGGTTTTCTGAGTAGATTCGGTGCTGCAAGGCGAGAAGCGCGAGGTCAGCTTTTCGGGGTTGCTCAAGAGCCGAGCAAAGTCGACTCACTTCGGCGATCAAGCCTGAGAGAGCTGCTGGATCAAGGCCGTGTTGCCAAGGCCGTCTCCGTTGCTTCCGCCTCCGACGAGGTTCATGGGGATGAAGATGGTCTGCGAGGGCGGTGAGGAGGATCAGCAAATGCTCGGCGCAGGAAGCGAGGGGGATCGAAACTCACCTTGGCATCGCTGGTCCTCGCCATGGCTTGAAGAGCCTCAAGCTGGCGAATCTGGATAGCGGCTTTGGGTACGAGAGGGTCAGCGAAGTCACGAAAGCGGGGTACAAGACGACGAACCGGGACTCGAAAGGATGTCGGCGGCCTCGCGCATGAGCTTGGCCGAGTCGACTGTGGGCCAGGGAAGTCGAGTACGGTGTCGTGGAGAGGGGAGAATAAAGAAGATGAGGAGGGAGACGGGGCGAAAGGGGGGGGGGGGGGAGGCGGAGGAGCAAGACGAGGAACGACAGCGACGAGTAGGGGAGGAAGGCGACGGCGAGAGTGCGAGAAGAAGGGGAGACGGCGAGGGTGTAAGGAGGAGAGGGAGAGAAGGGAAGAGGGAGGAGGGACAAGAGGAAGTCAGCGATCTACCTCTACTGGCCTCTTGCAACGCCTCCGCGATGGAGAAAGTGCGAGACGTACCCTCGGCGCGAGCAGCGATGACCTTGGCCTCTCCGACACGCTTGGCGGCGGCGGCACTCGAGAGCGACTGCTGAAGCTCTTCGGAGAAGAGGATGTCCTGTAGGAGAAAGCAAGTTAGCGAGTGAAGGGCGGGAAGCGAGTTCGGCGCAGGGCGCTGGCCGTGAACCGCCTTCGTCGAGCCTTCGAAGGCTCTTGAAGGCTGCAACCCCACCTGCTGTAGTAAAGTGAAGATTAAGAGCTCACCTTGAGAAGCAACGACTCGACCTTGACTCCCCAAGTGCCCGAAACCTCCTCGACGATCTGCTCGACCTCGGCGGCGACGGCCTCCCTGTCGGTGAGGAGGTTCTGAAGGTTGCGGGAGCCGACGACGTGACGGAGGGTAGTCTGAGCGCGCTCTACAAGAGCCAAGCGGACGTCCGAGATACCGAAGGCGGCCTGCGAAGATGGAAGGGAGGCGGTCAGCTCGGCGAAGAGAGCAAAGGCGCGCGAAGAGGCAGGGGAAGTTCTGGCGAGACATCTGGCAGAGTTGGATCTTGACGGACCTTGTGAGGGGAAACCACATGGTAATACACGACAGAATCAACCTCTACCGTCACGTTGTCGCGAGTGATGATGTTCTGGCGAGGGATCTGGCAAAGCTGGATCTTGACGTCGACGATACGAAGCTTTTCCGAAAATGGGTTCAACTTTAAGAGCCCCGGGTCGTTGGTGGATTTGAGCTAGAGGAGAGGAAAGGGTTAGCGAGCACTCTCGGCGCCGATCCACGGCTGCTCACCTGTCCGAAGCGCGTAACGAGGCCGACGCTGCCCTGTTGGACCTCCTTGTACGGGTTGGGGCAGCAGAAGCACAGAGGGATCGAGCCAAGTCTGGTACAGAGACGAGAGCGAGAGCCGAGAAGCGTCAGCCGAGGCGCCGAGCAGCGAGAAGGAGGAGAAAGGGCACACCCTCCCGCGACAGCTCCCAAGCAATTGATCATGGATCCTGGGCAATGTGATAAATATGTCAGCTACAGTCTTCGGGTTTCGCTGCTGGGAGCGCTCACCATAGAAGGAGTGGGTGAGAGCGTCGGTTCCCAGATCTTGAGCGTAGGATGGCTGAAGTTCCGAGCGCTTGATGGGCTGCACGGTGATGAGAGGTGTATCCTTGGCGGTAGGTCTGCTCAGCGAGAGGGAGGGAGAGAACCAAAGTGACGATGAGCGAAAGTCGAACGATGCGCGGAGACGGAGTTGTAAACGAGATCAGCGGACCGAAACTCGGGATGCTGCTGGGCTGGGAAGAAATGTAGGACTTACTGAGCCGTGTGAATAGCTCCTGTAGGACGTTGAGGACGTCCCTCCTCGATATCGTCGCCCTCAGCGCCAAGGTTGTAGGCGCCGCCGTTCTTGCCTTGCTGATTGAAGTTGGGCGAAGTAGCCGTTTCGTTGGATGTAGGCGAGTAGCTCATGTTGTAGTAGTAGTGTCGGCGAGTTGTATGTGCTGTTGCGAAAGCTGTAGTCGAGTACGAGACAAGACTGGGTGTTGTGGGAGGAGGAAGAAAGGCAAAGGGCTCGCGAAGCTCTCGCGAAGGGCAGCTGTGGAGCTTGGCCAACTCTGAGCATATTCACGTGAGCGTCATGCACTGCCGCCACGGAGCTCTGCTCGGCTGCACTTTGGTACGCCGAGAGTACAGCACACTGTAGTTACGGCACTTGATTGCTCTCGTGGACCGAGAGCGCCGAATCTCGGCGGGAAAGGGAGGGCCGGGCGTTGCTTCAGTACAGCAAACCAGAAGGGTCTAGAGAGCTGCAGGAGCAGTGACATGAGCAAGAAGAGCTTGAAACACTTACATCACCTATCAAGCTACACAAGACTAGCGGAGACACCTCCTTTCGGAGTCGAGCTCGACGTCGACGCGCTGTTGCCCGCTCGCCTCGCCTTGCTCTCTAACCCCTTCCAACCCACCCTTTTTCTCACCTTTCGTCCGAGCGGAGGAGAGCGTAACGGAGTCGTCAAGGAGCAGACAGTAACCTACTACCCTACAACCCCCCTCCAATCTCTAACGTAAGTGCATCCGTCAGCTTTTCCTCCCAACGTTTCGCCCGCTTTCGAAAGGCCTACAGAGCAGCAGCAGAGCTAACGCGGCGTGCGTTGTATTACAGATGTCGGGACCTCTTTCGCGCAAGGGATGCTTCAAGTGAGGACGAGTTCATTTCGGAGAGAGCGCGGGCGCGGGGGAGAGCGGGCAGTGGCGCGTTGAGACGAGAGAGAGTAAGAGCTGATGAGTTGTGGATGGTGTGCAGGTGTGGCGAGCTTTCTCACATCGCTGAGAACTGTGGATCTGCTACCAGGCTCTGGTAAGTCGCTGTAGCCTTTCTTCGGCGCGCCGAACCCGAACACCGAGAGCTGACCTTTCGCTCGCCGTTTTCGTTCGCTCTCAGCTACAACTGCAAGAGCCCTGAGCACGAGAGCAACGCGTGCCCTCAGCCCCGTACCGCCGAGTCCAAGCAGTGCTACGGATGCGGGTGAGTTGAACCGAATCGCTGCTCGGCGCCGATCGTCGCTGACCCCCTCCTCCCTCGCCACAGTGGAATGGGTCACCTCGCTGTCGACTGCCCTACTCTTCGCGCCAACAACGGCTTCGGTGCTGGAGGACAGAAGTGCTACGCCTGCGGCAACTTTGGCCACATCGCTCGCGCTTGCCCTCAGGCTGCTCCCGCTCTTGACGGCGAGCTCGCTCCCGTCCCCGTCGCCGCTCGTGGAGTTGGAGCTCCCATCGCTGGACGTCCTCTCGCCGCCAGGATTGGAGGATTCCCCGGCCGTGGAGGATTCGTTGGCGGATTCGGTGGTCGAGGAGGTTACGGCGGAGTCCCTAGGGTCGTCCGCTGCTACGCCTGTGGTCAGCCCAACCACATGGCCAAGTTCTGCACTCAGAACGGAGGAGCTGCTGGAGGAGCCGCTCTCGGTGTTCGCCCCCCCAAGACTTGCTACAAGGTACGTTAGCCGCTCTTTCTCGGCGGAGGCTCGGTCGAGGAGACCGTCGCCCAGACGACCAAGAGCTGACCCTACTCCCTCTACAGTGCCACGAGGAGGGACACATTGCTCGCGAGTGCCCCCAAGCCGACGCTGCTCCCCTCCCCCAGACCGTCGCCTAAGCCCTCCCTCTCGTCCTCCGAGCCCAAGCTTATTCCTCGGATCTGACGCTGGAAAGTTAGCTGGCGTCTTGTTCTGTACCCCTTTGAGCATCGTGCAAACCAGATATATCTAACTCTCAGCGACGATTCGACCCGAGGCAAGCGAGCCCTTTCGCCGCCGAGGTCTGCTCCGAGGCTAAAACGCAATTCTCGCTCTTGCTTCTGCCTTATCGCTCTCGATTCTTTCTTGCACCTCGCTCGACATGGATGCTTACGCAAAACGATTGTCGGCAGCTTCTCGTGCTCTGGAGCAGCCTGCTACAGTACAGGACTCGCTCGTGCTGGCTCACGCTCCCCTCCTCAGCGCGGTGTTTGCTCAGGTGAGGAACTTTGCGCTTCCAAGGCGGCTCCAGCTCACAAGTATTGCACTACAGGTTCCTCAAGATACGCTGCTATCCCTCGCCCTCGTGTCCCGTGATTTCAACGCTGTAGCAACCGAGTTGCTGCTCTCGCGACGTCCTATCCGCCTCGACTCGGCGCGGTCGGTTGAGGCTTTTGGGCGACTTGTGCTGGAACACCCGCAGGTCGGGCAGAGAATCAAAGCTTTCGATCTTACCAAGTGAGTGCTGTAGCAAAGTCTCGAAGCCGCTTCCACGACCGCTGACCCTTTCGCCACCCAAAGATCCTCAATCCCCCTCCTCCCCGCATTACCATCATTGGCGCCTAATCTATGCGCTCTTTCCATCGCTTCCTCGACACATCTTAATGCCACCGTACTCGCCGATTTGCTCCTCGCCTTTCCAAAGCTGCAGCACGTCTCAATCATCGGCCAGGATGCCAGAAGCCGGCGACGACGGGTTATGGAGGCGGAACCAGAGGGAGAGATTGGCAAGGCGCTCAGGAGCATCGCCAACACCATTTTGGCTTCTCGGGAAGAGAAGGAGGACGCCAATTTTGCTCCCTTTCGCCTCAAGACCCTCCGACTCCTCTCGACGCCGATCAAGCTCTCCTCGCTCGACTACTTCCTCGAGGTGTGCGGTTCGGATCTCGAGGAACTTGCGCTCGAGGGATGTAGCTTAGGGCCGAAGGCCGCCCTCCTCGTCGAGCAGTGGTGCCCCCGCCTTCGCCATCTCCGTCTCGACACCCTCATCCCTACTTCCGCTCCTCCTTCCACCCCTCGTCCGAACCTCCCACCACTCGAATTCGATCTCACCCTTCCATGGAACCTCTCCACCCACCTCACTTCCCTCCACCTCGCCTCTCTCCCAAGCCTCGACCCTTCGTCCTTCTCCCTCTTCTCCGACATCGCCTACGCCCAACTCGAATCCCTCTCCATCTCGCATTGCGATTTTTCGGCCGCTCATCTCTCGCATTTCACTCGCGTGCGTAGAATGAAGGTCGTCGCATGTCACAACGTCAAGAGCATCCCCGTCTTTCCCGACGTCGAAGAGAGACCGGAAGTGGGCACGGGATGCAAGGAGTTGAGGCAGTTGAGCATCTTGGGGTGCACGGGGTTGACTCTGGGAAATTTGTGGGAGTTGGCAATGTTGAGTCGGTTGGAGATTGGCGAGGAAGAGGCAGCTGAGCGGAGACGATTGGGGCTCGGCGGGCGCGGCCTCACCAAACTCACGGTCGACGGAACGTCCACGAGGGATCGCCATTTCAACGGTGCGTCGTATCACTTTTTTTCCTCTTGATCTCTCGATGCTAACTTCCTCTTCCCACAGTCTCTGGCTTCGCTTTCACCCTTCCATCCGGACTCGGTTCGGCGCCGAGCATGCTCGACCTCCCCTCGGCTCTCCCCGCCCACCTCGCTCCATCACCACACACCCTTCCCTACTTCGACACCAATCTACTCTCACCCTCCCTTCCCTCCTTCGCCCTTCTCGCCACTCTCGTCGAAGCCATCGACCTTGAGGAGCTCTCTCTCTTCGGCTCCATCGGCGTCGTCGATGCGGACCTTCTCGAACCCGTGGAACTCGACAACAGCTACCTCGCTCGCGCAAGGAGCCTCCTTTTGACGAGCATGAGCTACCTCCCCCTCGTGGGTAGCTACCTCGCCGCGAGTAACGCTGTCGGCGTTGAAGGGCCGCCTGTCCCTTCAAGGAGCGAGAAGGTGGATGGGGCTGTTGGGAGCTCGTGGGGCGCACCGGGATCTAGAGGTGGTGGTCTGAGCGCTGGACGCTCAGGGAGCAGGTTGACGGAGGAGGAGCTGGAGTGGGTGCGAAAGGAAGGTTCGGGCAGGTTGAGAAGGGTTCATGTGTAGAGTTTAGAGCATTGGTTTGTCGTAGCATTAGATTAGAGCAGTTACAGCATTAGACTAATACATCTGTAAATTGTTAGACTTTGAATGAGCGCCTTTCCAAGATTTTTTCGGCCTCCCTCTTCCGAGCCCGACTCTCGCCTCGTCCTAAGGATCAACTCGGATCGCCTTGCTCGAGCTGCCATGCTTCTCCTCGTGTGTTCTACGATGTTCCGCATCCGTAGGCTTCTACCGCCGTGTCGGAGGTGGCACTCCACTCGAGTTCGGCTTCGGAGGAAAACGCCTCGGGGCAGCGAAGTCCTCCGCTGCGAATCACAACAGGTGGAAGAAGCTCTCGTTCTCCGTGCAGGACTTAAGCATTACAGGCCGAGGAAGCGAGCCTTTGCGAGAGTCACCAGGTGCGAGACGACCGAGATCAAAAGGAGCGAGCGAGCCCTCCTCGCCTCTTGCTCTTCTGCTCTTCACTCACTTCTCTGCTTGACCTGAGCCTTCAACCTCGGTGAGTTGTTCGAATTAGCTTTCTCTATCCGTACCTCCCTACAGATGTACTCACTCGCTCGTCCCTACAGCACCCCTCCGCCCTCGCCCTTCGCACGAGCCCTTCACCATGCAGCACATCGACCGCAACCTCATCCAGACTTCGCTTCTCGATCGAGTGGCCTTCCTTCGCTCCTTCATCGGCTTCAGCAAAGAGGATGGCGAGACCCTCAACTCGGCTGCACCTCTCGTCGTACCCCTCGCCAAGGGTGTCGTCGACGCCGTCTACGACCATCTCTTCAAATACGACTACACCACCGACCCTTTCACTCACCGCAACAAGGGCTTCGATGGAGAGATTGCCGATTTGAAGGACATCAGTGAGGTTTTTACCTTTTGTCTCTTCGCCGAGCTCGGCGCTGACCTACCTCCTCCTACAGCCGTCGACTCGCCTCAGATCGCTTTCCGCAAGAAGTTTCTTACGTACGTATAGCTATTGCTAGGCTATAGCTAACCGAGCCGTCCGCTAACCTCTCCTTCCGCCGATTAGGATTTGGGTCTCCAAAATCTTCACGGCTTCGTATGAGGAAGAAGCGATCTGGACCTACCTCGACAAGGTGAAATCCCTCATACCACACTAAACAGCTTTACGACCTCTCTCCATGCCCTATCCCGGCTTGCCTCTTCTTTCACGCGCTCCTCGGCTGACCCTCTTTCGCCTTCTCGCTCGGCTTACCCTCTTTAGGTCGGACTCATGCACACCGGCAACCCCGCGTTCAAGCACCGAGCCAACAAGGACCCTCTCATCATCGATCTCCTTGCCTGTACGTTTCCTTCTCGCGCTCTCTGCCAGCGCCGAACCTCGGCTGATTTGCTTCTCTCCCTCTTCTCCCCCTTCTACTTCCCCTGATGGCATCGCATCCTCGCTTTCGCCGACTTCCATAATCATCAAACCTCACAGGCAACGCCCTCATCGCCTGGGTCAGCGATCTCGTCACCAAAACGGTGCTCGAGCTGCCCGAGGAGACCCTTCCCCTCGTCAAGAAGACGGCCGTCGTTCGCGCTTTCAACAAGTGCATGTGGATCCAATCCGACCTCTTCACCCGTCACTACACTCGCAGCGACGAGGAAGCCGCCGCTCACCTCGCCGCCAACCCTGGCCTCCCCCAATGAGCCCCTTCGCCTCCTTCCCCCTCCCGCTTCCACGCTTGAGTCCTGTTCTGTAGCATATTGTACACCCCTGCCTGCAATCACCTCTTCGCAACTGCATTCGAGCTCTGAGTTCCCAGCGAAGAAACTGCTCTCGAAAGCCCGCTGTCGAGCGCGACATCTCAAAAGCCGCCGAAGGATTCGCCGAACCATCGCCGAACTTCTTCTGCCCGTCGAACGCAAAGGTTTGCAGACTTCTCTCGAACTTGGTGGTCGTTGCGAATTAGATTAATTGCTATGTACTGGATCTAAAGTAGTAAAGAGGGATGGACAGATGCAGGTGCGGGCGGAGCGTGAAAGGCGAAGGAGGGGTAGCTACAGGGAGGGGGGAGAGGGCGTGAGGGGTCGGAGAAGGGAGGAAGGATGAAGCGGAGAGAAGGGGGAGGATGGGTGGAGGATGTGATGAGATAGGCGGAACGAGATTGGTAGAGAAGTGGGGCGCGGCGAGGGGGAAGGGAGGGGGGAGAGAGGGAAGGGCGGGAAGGATGGCGGGGCTTCATGGTGAGGAGTGGACGATTATGCGCCGTAGACGGTCTTCTTCTTGTTCTTGAGAACAAAGAAGTCGAGGATGAGGGTGATCATAAGGACGAAGGTGAGAGCCCCTGCGACGCGGAAGAAAGGTGTCAGCTCGGTGCTCGTTGTAGCGGTGAAGACGATCTTCCCCCGGCAGCCGGAGATCGGGAAAGAATATTCAAGACTTACAAAGAGTCCACGAGAGCGCCTCGGATGCAGCATAAAGCTTGCAGTCGCCTACGAAGCGATCAAAGGGAGGCGAGAAGGTGCTGCCACAGTTGCCAGCGCGGTAGGGCTCTGCTCGGTTCAGGACGCCAGCCGAGGTGATCCACATGACCATGTTGGCGAAGACGACAAAGACGAAGAAGAAGGAAGGGGCCCAGTAGGATCCAATGACGAGGAGGAGCGAGAGGAGGGCGTTGAAGAGGATTAGGCCGAGCGTGTACTGTAGGGGAGGAGGGGAGTCAGAAAGAGTTCTAATCACAGCTACTGATGCTCTGACTCACCTTAATCATGTGCGAAGGGTAGTTGGCGGGCTCATTGCCGTACTTTTGGAAGAGCTCGGCGACGATTCCAATTTGACCGGCGGCGAGGCCAAAGACGAGGAAGGAGGCGAAAGCATAGCCAAAGGCGCGAATGCCAGAGACCCAGCGGGCGGGCTGCTCGAAGTTGGTGTCAAGAGGGTCGTGTCCCATTGCGAAAGATTGAAGGCGAGGAGAGGAAAGGGAGTGAGTGCGAAGGTTTGAGAGGGCGAAGGGCGAGTGAAGAGCTCGAGGAAGAGATGCAGAAGAGAGAGAGAGAGAGCAAACCGAACGCCTTCTCTAGCTGTCGAGTCCAGCTGATGCACACCGAGAGTTGGAGCAAGCCGAACTTGGGGCAAGGGTCAAGCCGAGGTTCGGTGTTGGAGGAAAAAGCTCGGTGACGTTCTGCCATTTCCCTGCTGAGGCAGCTTTCCCGCGGCGTGTGGTTTCCTGCATCGGTATCGACGGCGGAGGGCGAACTCTTGCTTGATGAGGAAGCTCGAGCAGCACAACGAAGGGCGAAGACGATCTTGGTCGCTGCTGGCTCGATCGGCCGAGGAGCGAATCGGCGAGCTCGTGACGGTGCTGAATAAAATGTATGTCATACGGTAGGAAAATCTTGCTGTACATTTTATGCGAATCATGACCATGCCATGGCCCTGTGGAACGAGAGCAGTCAGCAAGTCATTCGCCGAGCGCCTTCGGTGGCGAGCTCGAGCGCCTTCGGTGGCGAGCTCAAGCGCCACTCACAACGACCTGTCCGACGCCCACCGACACCGAGCAGTAGGCCAAACTTGATCCTCCAATACAGTCCAGCACTCTCCGACGTCGAGTCCGAACCAAGCTGCTCGGAAGGGGAGGCAACGGAACGGCAAGCACGGGTCAGTCGAGAGGTTCCGAGGCGAGGCGCGAGACCGAGGCAAGCGGCTCACCATCTTCGATGGCTTCTTGAGTCAGTCCGTTCAATGAGAAGGCGATTCCTTTTGATGTACAGAGTTTGGCGACGTGGTAGCGTTGAGAATCGTTCCAAATGTCCATCGAATCCCTGCGAGCCGAAGGGGGATAGTCAGTCATCGTTTCGCGCCCGAAGGCGAGACGAACGAGCTCCTCGCACTCACCAAGTGTCCAGCACGAGAGAATCAAGCGTGTGTAGGTCGTTGGCGAGGAAGGCGTCGACGCTCGAGTGTCGGAAAGCAGTGAGGAAGGCAAGGGTGGCGCTCTCGAGCCTCGGCAGCAGAGCCAGCTGAGCCAAAACGTCGTCTCCAAACATTTGGTCCGTCGAAAGCATGATGACCTTGAGGTTGAGCAGCGGTGCCAGGATGGTAGGGTCGAGCATATCGGGTCGCGGGACGGTGAAGTCGTCTCGGTCGAGGGAGAGGCTGAGCTGCTCCAGCGTCGGTCCGACGAGCTTGAAGATGTGAGAGAGTACCTCCGAATCTAAACCGCTTGTTGCCGAGAGGGTAAGTTGGCGAAGTGAGCTGCCGGACGAGCCGAGTAGCCAAAGCAGCGTCGGCGCTTGCAGCTCGCAGGAGACGAGTCGGAGGCCTTGAAGTCGGTAGGAGGGGAAGGCGTGCACGGGTGGCGAGGCGGAGGTGAGGAGTTGCGGATAGGAGACGTAGCCTGAGAGGGTGAGGTACTTGAGGCTGCGCCAGGCGACGAGGGCGTGCGCGAGAGCGTCGATCTCGGGCGCCTCGCCAGCGACGTTGAGGGAGCCTGTACGGGACCAGCCCGTCGAGTAGAAGGTGGCGTCCTTGATGGGAAGCACTCGGAGAGCGCCGAAGAACTTTTGACGGACCTGCGGAGGACGAGGCGGTCAGCTTCGGAGCTCGGTCGAGCCGACCAGCAGCAGCGACGCACCAATTGGCTGAGAGCTACGTGAAGCATGGTGATGTCGGTGACGTTGGGAGTCAGACGAAGGACTCCAGCTGCCCTCCGAAAGACTTCGTTGAGCTGCAGCGGCGAGGGAGATCAGCTCCAGCTCGGCCTGAGAGGGGCGAACGGGCGTCGAGCTCACCTTCGACACTCGGTAACGGCCCTGCTGGTTGCTCAGATCGACGGCGCGAACGGAGCGGGCGAGCGATCTGTTGCTATCGAGTAGATTCCGCACTCGTCGCAGGGACTCCTCATCGGTGACGCCTAACGGGCAGCCGAAGAGCCTGCAAAGGGAGGATCAGCCTGGTTTGACTTAGTAGAGCAGAGCAGGGTAAGATTACTCACTTCCTCCGCGCTGATTCACCCCAGGCTCTCGAGACCAGGGAGCAAGCCGAGAGGGTCTTGGTATCCTCGCCGACTTGTGCGAAGATGAGATCCAGCAGTTCGACGGGAAGGCTTCTGCAAATCGGTGCAGGTTGCTCTTCAAGGTCATCCGAGCAATCAAAGAAGGCCTCTGGCTCTTCCTCCGAGTCCGAGTCGGCCGCATTCCTCAACGAAGCTGACGATTGCGTCGAGCCGTCAGCGCGGGGCGGAGGTTCTGATAGCGACTAGAGACGTACAGGGAGGTTGTGCAGGTAGCAGCGCATCTTTGGACTTGCTGTAGACCATCCTGGTGGATTCGGCGGGAGGCAACATGGCGCAAGAGCGTAAGAGCGTTTGGCGACGGCGAAACGGGAAGGGATGAGCGAGTAAGGTGTAGTGTGAAAGAAGCGAAAGCGGTGCAGATAGCAGAGCTGAGAAGTTGTTTGATACGAGTGATGTGAAGGAGAACAAGAGACAAAGTTGAAGCGAAAGAGACAGACGACCCGGGCGAGCTGGTCGTCGTTCGCAGAGGAGCCTCTCGCCGAGCTCCTCTTTCTCACCCCGCGCTTCTGTACGTTCCAGCGCCAGCTCGTTTGCCTGGCTGAGACTCGACTCTCCTGCAGCCTTCTGCGCTCAGCTCGCTGGCTCACGATGGACTCGAGGCCCTTGCGCCGAGCGCTCTCGCCGAGTCGTCTGCGAAGGATCTAACTCGGCGAGCAGTTTTGAGAGCGCTTAAATGTGCAGAATCGAAATAAGAATTATTTTACTACCCAAAATGGACTGCTGTAGCTGAGCAAAAAGACAGGGGATCTCGACTCCGCGTTCTGCTCGAGCGTCGAGCAGCCTCTTTTTCGCTTCCTTCCCTCTGCCCTCGCCGCCTTTGACGGCGCCGTTTCTCACCTCTTTCAGCTTCGCACCGTCAACGAGGACCTTTGCTGGCCCTTTGCCTTGTCGCCAGGCTGAGCCCTTCACTGTTCTCAGGCAGCTCGATTCCTTTAACCTCGACCGCCGCCGCTCATTCGCACTCGATGGTCGCGCCGAGAGACGCTGCACCTCTGTCCAAGCATCAGGCGCGAGGCAAGTCTTCGCGCACCGTCAAACGCTCTCACGCACCGCCGATTTCACCCTCGGCCAACACGATGCCTCCAAGTTTGAGAGGAGGAAAGAGGCCGCGACCTTCAGACGCTTCCGACGTCGAAAAGCCAGCGACGGCGATTCGCAAGAAGGAAGGGATGAAGGCAGTGGGAGGAAAAGTACCTGGTACACCTACCACCGAAGGTTCATCCTACCGCAAGGGCATGTTCTTGGCCTTCATCGACGACGCTTTTGCTCAGCGCCACAAGGTGAGTGGGGGAAGCTTCTGTAGAGCGTGCAGAGCAGCGAGGTACACAGCGATAGCAATTACTGACCTTTCGCTCCATGTACAGGGCAACAACGAGCGCTACACGGAGCTCGTCTCACAGTTTCGGAGCCTCATCCCCTCGTCTTCGCAAGCCTCCGGTCCCTCGGCCGCTTCCACCTCATCAACCGCTCCTCCTCCTCCTACCACCAGTCAACTTCGCATCTGGCTCGAAGCTCTCACCCACGTCGTTTCCAAGCTCGATGAGACGCACGGTACACTCGTTGAGACGATTCTGGCGCTGCCTTGGGCGACGATGGACGACAGCTTTGTAGGAGCCTACATGCGCTTCATCGGCGCTCTCGTCAGCGCTCGTCCCGAGTGGCTTCGTCTCGTACTCGAGAAGTGTGTCAAGGGCTTCAAGTACCGTGAGTCGCGCCCCCCTTCGCCTAACGACGCAATCGACCTCCGAGAACTGACTCGTTGGCGTGCTTCGTCGCTCTTTTTGCTCGGGTACAGGATCCAACTACACCGTCGGCTCGCCAGCTGCGATGCCATCAATCACTCGTCGTATCCTCTACGGTCGCCTGCACTCCCTCCTTCGCATGCTCCTTTCCCTCATTCCTACCCTATCGCCCTCCCTCTCCCCCCTCCTCGCCATCAACTTCCCCTCCAAGCGCGACACTCGCTTCGCTCAAATCTGCTACATCGACAACCTCCTCGCCCTCACCGAGTACTGCCCCGCCCTCGCCGACGACGTCCTCTCGCTCGTAGTCGAGCGAGCCCTCAACATTGACGTCGAGATCCAGGGAGAGCCAGAAGAGTGGGAGGATGTAGAGGAGGAGATGCTCGCGGGCGCTCAGCCCGAAGTGGTGGACGTCAACTCGTTGGTGGATCGACCGACCGCCGAGGACGAGGATGAGGATTCGAGCGACGATGACGACGACGACGATGGCGAGTTGAACTTAGAGGACGAGCTCGAGTCGGATGATGAGCCAGACCTCGTGGACGACGACGAGGCAGCGCGCAAGGTCAGCAAGGACAAGAAGATGTCTGATGAGACGATCCGCAAGATTCTCGAAAACCGCTCCAAGCTCGACGCCATCCTCAAGGTCGTCTTTGACCACCTCGCCGTCGTGCATACCGCTCCTACCCACACTTCCTTCCCTCCACCCGCCACCCCCGGCCACGACTCGACCGAGACGACTCCCACGCCCGAGACCGCTCCCTCCGCCGAAACCCTTCAGCGCCGCCTCACCCTCTTCAACACCCTCCTCGACATCTTTGATCGCTCCCTCCTCCGCACCTTCAAGACTCGCAACGTTCAATTCCTCCTCTTCTACCTCTGTTCCCTCGACGTCGCTTCCTCGGATCGCTTCATCGGTGTCCTCCTCGGTCGAGCCTTTGAGAACGACACGGCGGCCGTTACGAGGGTCGCAGCGGCAGGATACGTCGCTTCGTTCATCAGTCGAGCCAAGTTTGTCGATGCGGGCATGACGAGGAAGGTCGTCGGTTTGCTCTGCCGCTTCCTCGAGGAGCAGATGGACGCCCTCGCCAATGGAGTCTCTGCCGGAGGTGACCTCCCCGTCTTCTACGCTGTCGCCCAGGCGGTGTTCTACATCTTTTGCTTCAGGTGGAAGGATTTGATGGATGAGGGTGATGAGGATGATCTCGTTTTGGACACGGGCAGGAGATGGATGTTGGGTCTCGAGACGATCAAGAGGGCCGTGGGATCTTCCTACAACCCGCTCAAGGTGCGTTTGCTTCCTTTCGTTGCTCTGTATCCTTTACTCACCCTTCGCTCTCTCATACAGGTCTGCGCTCAACCCGTGGTCAACCAATTCGCCACGATCGCGCACAAGACCAACTTCCTCTACTGCTACGCCATCCTCGAATCGAATCGCCGCGTTGCCTCCCGCGAATCCTACTCCATGGCCCCTCCTCCCACCTCCAACGGCACCAACGGCCGACCTTACCAGCCCGCTCCTCCCTCTCGCTCCTCTTCCACCTCCACCATCACCGCCGCCCCCCGGCAACTCCTCGTCGCCGAAGAGATGGACTCCTTCTTCCCTTTCGACCCCTTCAAGCTCCCCCTCTCCTCGGTCTACATCGACGACATCTACCGCGATTGGGTCGCCGACGACGAGTCTTCCACTTCTGAAACTTCGTCCGAGGACTCGGAGGACACGGATTCCGACTCGGACGACAATTCCTCGGTCGCTGATGATGATACGGGACCTTTGCCCATGGCTATGGGTGGTGGACTCGCTGTTCCCGGATTGAACAAGAGCGATGGATTGGATGAGGAGTTTGCGAGGTCGCTCGAGATGATGAGTCTTTCGCCCGAGGACGAGAGCTTCGGTGGAAGGAGGAGGGCGGAAGCCAAGTATGGTTCTCTCAACCGCAACTTGTGATTTAGCGACTCCCTCTCCCCCTCATTTTCCCTCGCTCTCCCTCCGCCGTGTTGTCTAGTTTCCCCCATTCTTCCCCAGTTCGATAGTGCTTCCGTACGACTGTTTTTCTTTGATTGTAACAACCCGAGCATTCGCAAGAACGTCACGAGCTCCGAGCAGTAGAAGTGAGAAGCGAGCGCCGAGAAACGGGAGAAGCTCGCCGTCAAAGCTCTCGCGCCGTTGAAGTCGATGATCGATGATCATGTACGTGAAGTCGTTACAGCTTTGCCTTGAGCGGCTCCAGCTCCTCGCGACGATACACACCTCCAGTTCCTCCCTCCCCACCGTGTGTCGCATCGCCGAGCAGAATAACGGTGATGGTGATCTAAGGGCATCGAGGCGAAAGTCAGCGGCGGCGCCAAACGGCAAGAACGGATCCAGTAAACTCACGTCGTCCCTATAGCGGCGGGAAATTGGCGAGGGAATCGAGAGGAGAACCGAGACCTGCTCCCGCTTCGCACCTCCCAGCGCGTTCCTCACGAGATGAGTCGCCAAGTTGCCGTCCTCAAAGGTGAACACATCTCCCTCTCCTCGCGTCGGCTCCTGCCTCGGTGCATGAGTGTGCGAAGGCTCGGTATCCTTGCTTGAAGGAGCGACATGGGAAAGGACCGCCTGCCTCGATTGGGTCCCTCGGACGCCGTTGAGGTGGGCGCCGACGAGGGAGACGATCTCGTCGTTGTTGAGTCGGTCGTATAGGCCGTCGGTGGCGAGGACGATGAAGCGCGAAGCCTGTGGTGAAGGAGGCTCGGCGGTGGAGGAGACGGGAAGGAAGGAGGAGAGGGATTTGCGAGGTGGAGTGAGGCCTTTGGAAAGGTCGACGGTGACGACCTCGGGCGTGGCGGTGACCTGTCGAGAAAGGAGAGTTAGTGACGGTACGATGCGAAGCTCACGGCGAGAAACACGTACGTAGGGAGGTGAGTGGTAGTTCTTTGGCCTGCCACGAACGGATCCGGGCTACGAGAGGAAGGAGGTCAACTTTGCGCCGACGAGAAGCGGCACAGTTGAAGCACATACATGGAAAGCGGATGCGAGCTTCTCTTGCATCCCTAGCGGCCACTTGTAGCGAGCATCGCCGAAAGCCTGCGCGAAAGTCAAAGTCAGCGTCGACCTCATCTTGCCATCGAGCTTAAGATAGCTCACTCGGGTAGGTTCCAGACCGCCAAGCACTCGTCCACGAGCAATGACGGTGTCCGCCTCCTCTGCTGGATGCTCGGATTGCAGCCTGCGAAGCGAGAGGAAATGAGTTCGGCGTTCATCACGAGGGCGGAGGGCGCGGGAGAAGCGGCTCACCTTGCGACCTCGGCCAAGTTCCTTCCAGTCTGATCCTCGCTCAAAGCTTCAGCTCGCCACTTTCCTCCTCCCTTTCCTGGCTCCCAAGTTCCCATGACTGCTCGCGAGTCGCCGGTGCAGGCGACGTGAAGTCTGCCGAGATGGGGGAGATCGAGGTCAGCAAGCAGCAGAAACGCTCGAGCACTGAACTACGAGCTTTGTAGGATCTTACTCACTTGTTCCGCCCAGCGTCGAGGAAGGCCAGTAGCGCGCAACTTCCGGAGAGCGCCGGCAACAGCGTCTGCAACGCCTCGCTCTGCTCGACTCCAACCTCCCGAAGTGAGAGCTGCTTGCCCTCCTTCTCCAGCTTCTCCAACAGCCGCACAGGCGAGTTGACGATCTCGTTGTCCATCCGACCGAACGCGTTCTTGATCGCCTGCTGCAAGATGGGGTCGAATAGGTCGAGCTCGGGTTTGGTGGATGAACGAGCACCGAACAGTGACCATATTGAGGAGGAAGAGGAAGAGGAAGAGGAGGATGACGAGGCGGGGACTGTGGGGATGGCGTCGGGAGGAAGGGTTGCGAGCAGGTTGGCGTAGGGCGCCGAGGAGTGGAAGACGAGGTCGAGCTCGCGGGCGACGTAAGAGACGAGGTTGGCCGAGAGTAGTCGACTGGTCTGCCATCCCGAATGGCCGTCAAAGACTCCCCAGAAGACGAGGTCGCCCTGCACCTTGCTGCCCGCATCCCGCTCGAGAATGACACAGCACGAGTCGTCCTCGATGGGTGAGTTGGAGGGTAAGGCTACAGTATCGTAGCGGAAGACGGGGTTGCCCTTGCGAGTGACAGCGTAGCTGGCTTCGTGCTCCTTGAGACGAGCGTCCGTCTCGGCTTGGGTGAGCCGAGTGAGAGTTTTAGTGCTAGCGGCGCCAGTTCTGCGAGTGGAAGGAGTAGGTCAGCACCTTTGACTTTCCCAGCGCTCCCCTCTCTAGTCCTCTACAAACCCGGCGCCGAGCTCCAGCGAGCCGAACGCAGACGTAACCCGACTCGCAACTCACTGGGAGAGAACGGGGACGGTGAAGGATGGTCGGTCGTCGCCTGCCATGTCGCTCTTGTTTCGACGACCTGATGAAGTGTAGAGCAGTAGCCCCGAGACCCCGAGACCACCGGCGGCAATGAGGCCAAGATCCCAAGTCGAGCGTCGAGCTGCTGGCGTTGGAGGGCCGGTTGCGAGGGCACGACGAGGTGCTAGTGGCCGAGAAAGTGGTAGGCGAACACGCCCTAGTGGTGGCATAAAGCGAAGAGGCGCCCGAGCAATGCGACGAGGGAGACGAGCGAAGTGAAAGAGGTCAAGGGGAGATGCGTCGAGCGAACGGCTGTCATCGGCGATTCGCAAAGTTGTATTCGAATACAGGGAAGAGCGAACGGTCGTCGGTACTTTCGAACAGCATTTTGTAGTCTCTCTCGCTGCTTTACGCGTACATAACGATGGCAGTGGCTCGACTGAGCTTGCTGCCTCCTGCTCGCCGATTTCGCAAAGCTCCCAGCGCCTCAGACGAGAGAGACTGCATACGGCTGTTATTGATAATCGATTGAGATGCTGTATTTACTCGGCCTTGGCTGTAAACGTATCCAGAGTCAGCTCTACTCGCTTGCAGAGGGGAAGGCGAACTCACAAGAACCGCCGAGGAAGCCCTGGGCCTGCTTGAAGAGGTCGGATTGCTCTCCTCCCTCGCCACCAGCAAACTTCTGCTCAAACTGGCCGATGACCTTCTTTCCCTGCTCAGAGTTGGCGAACTCCTTGGCCTTGTCGAAGAGGGACTCCTGCTGGCCCTCCTTTCCCTCGGCGACGCCGTCGGTGTTGTTGACTGGAGGATGGGAAAGCACCTGGTCAGTTCTGAGGCTGCTGAGAACCGGGCGGTGCTCGTAGAGCTGGCCCCGTTGCCTAGAGGTCGAAGGACGACAGCGCCGGCGCATCAAGGTCGCCGCCGAACAACGTACATTGCTTCTCGGCAGCTGCGAGGATGCTCTTGCCCTGCTCCGAGTTCTGAAGTTCGTTGATAAAGTTCATGCTGAGGGTGTAGAAGGTGGTGGTAGGAGAGAGAGAGTCGAAAGTAGATCCACGTCGTGCTTGTGGGTCGAGGCTAGTGCGGGAAGGTGAGTGTCTCACAGCTATCTACAGCGACACGCACCTCGATGTCGGTACAATTTCGGCGGGCTACAATTCAG